>CADDIJ020000988.1:0-46836 GCA_902809745.2 Tetradesmus lagerheimii | reverse complement strand
AGTGCTGCAGTGATTCACAAACAATTGTGTCTGCATGCAGCTTCCTGACCTGACGGTTGATGTGATTCTTGCACGCATTAGCTCGATCAGCCGCCGCCTCAACATCCACACCATACTTGCAAAGCAAACTCTGCACATAGCTGCATCAATGCTGTTGTGCGCATTATACAATTTCACAGTGGGTTAACCGACGGTAGACCAAACGATCCACCAGGTGATCACCGGGTGCTCAACCGCTGCCAAACTGTATAAGGAAGTTATTTTCAGATGTTACATTCACGTTTCAGCTTGTAACATCACAACTCACAGAGCCTCTTCCTTAGAGCTAGCTGATACATAAAGCAAATGGTGTTCAGCTGAACTGACCATGCAAGCAAGAACTGGCTGGTACAATCAACACCAAATCCTTGCAAGGATATGCAGATGGTCAAACGTAGATCCAACAATGATGCACACAGAATGCAGCTGCAGGCGCAGCAAACCTCCTGCGTTCAATACAGCAACATTTACCATCCCAGCCATTGCCGACTCCCCGCATGTCAAACTGCAGCTGCTAGATCAATAGACCGTGTGCAGTCATCTGCAACATCTGCTCAGCACTTGGCAATAAGAATAGATGCCGAGGCCACCATGAAAGCTCCGCAGGACCCAGTAGCGCTCACAACATTGATCTGCCAGTTGGTGTTAGGGGCCATGGGGGCGACGGCAGAGGCCTGGAAGCGGGTGCTGGTTGAGAAGCCGTTGCTCCTGCTGAACAGCATGCTGTTGGCGCAGCGCTTCACAGAGGCAGCTGAGGTGGTCACGCGGCTGCCTGAGCCCAGGGAGACGTACGCCAGCCGGTGGTCAGGGAAGGTCACCTGCGGATATCATACAAACAGTGGTAGCAGCAGCAGGTTTTGAAGTCCTGCCCTTGCAATGTGATACCGTTACAAATGTCAACAGGAACAACAAGAGCAGCAGCAGCAGCAGCCTCAGGGTATGATGCCAGTAGGTGCAGCTATAACAGGAACTAAAATGAACACCCTAAAACCTCAACCACACACACATGACGTGCTCCAAAGTTAACACAACAAAATCTGCCTTCGGTGTGGGAGATGTAGTGTATTCACGCCAACCTGTGTGCTGCATGCAATCCAGGCCTCACCATGACATTGTAGGGCTTGCCTGCGCAGGCCTTGGTGGCTGGCCTGCCGCCTGTCTGGCCAGCAGGGAACAGCATGATGCCAGTCTGCCTGCAGCCAGCAGCAGGCGACAACAGGGGTGGGTACAAACAGGGGTGGGTACAAACAGGGGTGGGTACAAGCGCCATGGGGAATGGCAGAGATGTGCTGTGGTTGTTACACCAAGCCAGCACGAGCATGCACAGCTGCATGGCGGGCCACGCTCTGCTGCACAAACCGCCAAAGCTGTTTTTCAAAGCACAGCATTTGCGAAAGCTTCTAAACTGTTCAATATGTAACCCTCATGGTACCCAACGGCTGTGGTGCACTTGCCTGTCCTTCTGCGGTGACTTGTGGCATTTTGTGCCTAGCTGTGGCACAGCAAAGCACGACGGTGTGTACTCGTCAGCCCAGTACTGCGGGTAAGCAGCTGCTGAGCCCGCCAGTGCTAGCGCCAGGACGACGCACAGAGCAATGTTACGTGCCATTGTGCTGCTGTTGTTGCGGTTGGTGGCTCTGCAGCAGCGTGGTAGATTGGTAGAGCAGCAGCAGGCAGCATGTGGCTTCAGTGATGCAACACAAGTATGCTATTCCACGACCTGAGACTGCTCAGACGCGCAAGTCATAGACTTTTTCATGGTATTAATGGAAGTTTGTCGGCAGGTAAGCCATCATATCAGCCTGGTTTCCAGCAGCACACGTGACTATACGCCACGCAAAGCAGACCACAATATGCAGAGTATAGCTTAACAAATATCGCGTCTGAACGCTGCTGCGACCAGCAGCTGCAGACTGATGCTGCGAACCCACCTACCAGTGAAGCTCGCCGTGGGTGACTATTTGCGAGCAGGCCTGGCACGTGCCGAAAACGCCGAAATGAATGTTGACAAGCGGTGTTGGTGCCCTGGGACTTCACAGATGTGGTCGATCCAGGGATGGGTCATTTCAGGTTTTGGGACCCCTGTGAGTGAAATTTCACTGAAATGTGAAATGAAATGAAATTCGAATCGGAAAGGTGAAACGACTGAAACATGTCTGAGCAGCAGCAGCAGCAAGCGGGCCCGGGAGGGCAAATTCAAACTGCTGGCCCTGTCCGCATTGGCCTGGCGCGTTCCCGGCATGCTCTCGGCGCCGTAGATGCCCCGTCTAGCAAAAAACAAAAGGGTGCATCGCTCAGCTTCGCGCGTGACGAGAGCAGCCGTAACACAGCAGACTGGCCATGTGGGCGGATGTGACAGATGCTACCCAGCTGCGGCAATGGCAGCTTTGTGTATCTTGATGCAACTGGGGGTTGTTGATGGTCTGAATTCCTTTGTGCTGGTTTTGATCTGAGTGGTATGCAGCGGCAGTGTGGTAGCATGGTTCTGATGTTTCTTGAGACCCCCCATCCTGCCAGGCTGGGCAGGACGTGCTGCAGGCTAGCAGTGGACAAGCTGAGCAGGACAAGAGTGTGTGCTGGGCTCCGATTGGACTGTTAAGCACCACTCCAGAGCTATAATGTGGCAACATATTAACCCGTGATTGCTTACGACGCGAGCAGCTGCTGTTTTGCGGGTCTAAACGCCTGTTTTGCAGTCATTTCACTCCTTGCAGTGGGGCCTACCGGCGCGTGAAATTTGAAATGAAATATGAAATGAAATGTAATGAAATGAAAAGTGAAATTTGGAACGACCCACCCCTGGGTCGATCTGTTGTTGTCACTTGTCACTGGCCAGACCTGGGTCCGAGGCTGGGTCCCAATTTGCTCCCATGGCCAAGGTCCTACGATCTCGCGGCCCGTATGCGAACTCCGCAGTTGAATAATCCGAACACAGATACAGCTTTCCAGGAAATGGCTGCAGAGATGCACTCCAGTCAGTTGCTTTCAGCTGGTCAAACAGCGCTGTTTGCGGTCAACGTATTGTGAAAGTATTGTACAGACACATGTGAATGCAGCAGCACTCTAGCAGAAATGTGGTGACAACAGTGGCATACGGCAGCCCCTTCAGCCAGTGACATGTGGATGCTTGCACGCAAGGAAGGTACTCATTGCAGCAACCAAAAAACATTGCAGCATTCAGGTGCCACCACAGTGTGCTGATACAGTAACCATGTCCCTTCCCTGCATCTGTGGGATATCCTTACGTAAGGGTTATCCCCACTGGCCACCATCACATGCAACACCCCGGCACAACAGCCACAGAAGACACAGCAGAGAATGCCAATCTGACCGTTCAGTGCGCCCTCCATACGGCCACAGCGCCGTCGGCCCAGAGGATGCAAAGATACGATGGAGTACAACAGCAGTGCTAGCTAGCATTAGTCTGCAGCAGCGCTTCACGACTTAGTTCTGCTATGCTACAGCCTGCAGTATGTTTTGCCCCCCTTGTAACCAACAGAAAAAGCTGTGCTACAGCCTGCAGAGAGCCTCTCCCAGCGGGCACATGCAGCGTCCAAGTGTACGCTGACACCCATGCCTTCCCCTTGTCAAGCCCCACTGGCATTGCAATATTGGTTCACTCACAGCATCAGTGGACACACCGAACACGCCGCTGCCTATAATCAAACTGCAACTGTAGGTTCATCTCATGAGTTCTAGCTATAGCATCAAACAAGTACTACACCGTATGCCTGTGTGCGTGACCTTTTTGTACAGCCTGCCAGGATGCCACACGAGGCATTCATGTAGCAGTGCTTGTAGGTCTGGCGACACCCAGCACCACATGCAGTTGTGCTGTAACAAATGCCTGCTGGGAGAAAAAGCTGCTGCCATTTGCCTAGTATGTGGCCTCCACAAGTTGCACCGTACTGAGCGGTAATCTAGTGATCGATGCTTCAAAGTTGTGTTTTGACGCCAAGTGGGGTGGGAGGTGGCATGGCGTGCCGCATGCATGAATGTGTGCAATCAAAATCCTGACAACGGCACATCTGTTATGCGTAGAATCCAGGACATCAGCCGAGTCAGCCTGGCAAGCAACTGTTGACAAAAGTCAACTTGCTGTGCTGCACATGACGAGCGCACCAGGAATGCAGGGGCATATCAAAAGCACACAGTCTTCTGATCAAATGGTAGATGTACGGCATGCATCTGCACTGCAAAACAATCTTAGAAAGCAAAGCTTGTTCAGCTTGCAGGAGTTCCTGATAGTACTATGCCGAGTTCAACTAGCATGTGCTCAAACAAAAGCTGCAACATGTATGCAGGGTGTTGGCCTGCAGGTGCACATGGCGTCCTAGTATTCAGCAGGTACAGTAAGTGTAAACAGCCAAGAAATGCATGCAATGCATGCAATGCTTTCATTCTGGAGAGCGTACAGGGGCGTTGGCAAGTGCTGGAACAAGTTGAATTCTCCTCGCGGGTACGGCTGTACCTACACACACAAGCGCCTGCTGTCTGCTGTCTGCAACATCAAGTCAACAAATACCCTCAATGTTTGCAAAGCACTGATATGCAGAGTGGCACACACACATTTTGACTTCCTATGAAAGTGATGCCTTAGAGGCAGGTTCAACAGTATTGTTCACCACACTAACCAAACAGAATGCCGCCAAACAACCCTGGTGCTGCTCTTTCCCCCCTGTAACACAAAAACCCACTTCTTCTAGCACTCCCAGCATCACACACCCCGCCAGCAGCACCTGCCCACACTTTCTTACATGTTGCATTCGAAGCACACGTTGCACACTTGCCACTTTTTATTGGATCCAGCCGCAACGCATCAGAGCATCTCTTGGACACCACACATTCTGGTAGCTGCAGCGCTGCCTTCGTGCAGTTGCCAACCCGGGATCCAAGCACCCGCATCAAGCCGTCAAAATAAACAGAAGGCAAGTGATGTGCGACAAAGTCCAAGGAGAAGACGTTTATCTTGCCGCTGCTGCTGCTGCTGGGTTGCCGCCGCAGCTGGACTGCTTGCTCTGCTTTGCTGCCACCGAAACTGGCCACAGCCACCCCATCACTGCCAGCATTTGCTGTAGCCACTGTAGCCTCAACCATTGCAGCTGCAGCGGAGGTGCCACTCAGGTATGCATTAGGGTCGCCACATGCATTGAGTGTGTCAAAGCCCAGAGTGGTCACCACCAGCCGTTCCTTTGCTGCTGTGCAGGTGGGGCAGATGGTGAAACCGCGGCCTACTGCAGCCAAAGTGCCAGTGATGTTGCTGCTGCTGCTGTTGCCTGAGGTGGCTGGGTAGTCTGGTTGGTACAGCTGCTCCCAGGCAGGGTCCCAACTGTACTGCAACCTAGCAGCAGCAGCAGCACCATCATCTGCAGCAGCAGCAGCAGCACCATCATCTGCAGCAGCAGCAGAAGATCACAAACACTACTGCAGCAAAATGAGCACACATGTGGAGAAAAGCAGGATCACAGATGGTACAGGCTTCCTCAGACAATGCGTGCACCTACACAGAGGTGCGCCTGCTCAGCAGCCAAGCCGCACACCACACACCAAACGCTGCCGTCCAATGTCACTCGCAGCAGTTCAGGCATGCTGCCCTTCCCTGCTGGCCCAACAGCAGCAGGTGTGGAGGCGCGTGAAGTTTCACCCAACCTCATTGTCACGCGTCCCCTCCTTAACCTAACACTGTGTGTGGTACGCAGGTTACAAGTGTGAACACAGCACTCAGTCACTCCTGCTGGCCCCCTCACCTGATCGTGCGGTTCCCTAGCAGGCCATCATACAGACGCGCAAATACTGTGCTGCCAACTCTCTGCGGCCCAAACAGCCACACGCCACTAATGCATGCCCTGCCGTATCTGGCATTGCGTGCAAGGCGCAGTGCTGCCAGCTGTGCAAGTGCAGCACCGTCGGAGTGGCCCACGATCCAGATGTGGTGCAAGGCGCGGTGGGCAGGGGAAAGCTGTGGACGCAGCATTTGGAGGGCAGGCAGGCAGGCAGGCGGAGAGGTGCTTGTAGATAGTTGCGTAATGTACATGCATATACATATGTGTGCACTGCAAAGTGGCTGTGGATGTGCAGCACCATTGGAGTGGCCCACGATCCAGATGTGGTGCGAGGCGCGGTGAGCGGGGGCTATCTGTGCATGCAGCATGGCGGTGCGAGGCAGGGGGGCAGGCAGGCAGGCAGGCAGGCAGGCAGGCAGGCAGGCAGGCAGGCAGGCAGGTGGGAGAGGTGCGTGTACATACAAATGTACAGGCATATCAACATGTGTGTATTGCAAAGTGGCTGCCAGCTGTGCGAGTGCAGCGCCGTCTGAGTGGCTCACGATCCAGATGTGGTGCGAGGCGCGAGGGGCGGGGGGCAGCTGTGGAGGCAGCATGGCGGTGGCAGGCAAGGGGGCCAAGTGAGTGCTGTTGCTCCCATAATGTTGATGCCACTCACGTAGGCAGGCAAAGGGGGAAGCAGGCAGGCAGGCAGGTGGGCGGGAGAGGTGCTTGTACATACGCATGTACAGGCATACACATATGTGTGTGCTGCAAAGTCCGTTGGAGTGACCCACGATCCAGATGTGGTGCGTGGAGCGGTGGGTGGGGTGCAGCTGTGGAGGCAGCATGGCAGTGGCAGGAACGCAGGCAGGCAGGCAGAGAGATGCTTGTAGATAGGTGCATCGCGCACAGGCATACACAAATTGTTTGTACTGCAAAGTGGCTGTGGATGTGCTGTGTATGATGAGCGCGGCAGTGTAGATGAGCAATGCGCAAGCCCAGGGACCACCAGCATGCCACCCACATACTCAGCAGCACAGAATGACAGCACCGGTGCTGATACCGCATAACTGCCTACGTCAGATCAAAGTATGTCGACAAGTGACCACCAGCACCGCATGTACACCCCACCTGTGCCACCAGCCGGTCAATCTCTGCTTGGTACAGCGGCTCAATCACCTGCAGCAGCAGCAGCAGCAGCAGCAGCAGCAGCAGCAGCAGCAGCAGCAGCAGCAGCAGCAGCAGCAGCAGCAGCAACAGCAGCAGCAACACAACAGCAGCAACAGCAGCAGCAGCAGCAAACAGGTTATCAAGCTTGTGCCAGCAGCATCTTACGAGTTCACTGAGCTCAGCAAGCCATAACTCTACGATCCAGCATGCAGCACCGGCGCCAGGGTGCAGCGCTGTGGTCTCACAATACACAACAATAGCAGTCACCTGCAGCACCAGCAGAGGAACAAAGCCATACCTGCTTGTTCGCATATGCTGCTCTACATGACATCCTACCGTGTGTGCTCTCAAGAAGCCGTGCAGGGCCCACACCACCATACAATCCAGCATGCAGCACAGGCGCCACGGTTCAACGCTGTGGTCTCACACTACGCCACAAACTCAGATGCCTGGAGACCCAGCAGACACAACCAAGCCTGCTTGGTCGAATTCCGCGTTTCATATTTTAACAGCAGCGTGGCCTACCTTGTGTGCCCTCAATAAGCCTCGCAGCGCCCACACGGAGTGTGCAGTGGCAGGTGCTGCTGCAGGCGCGCCAAAGTACGCTGCTGCGGGCTCTGGCGTCACATCTTCTGATATGAGCTTGAGATTGGCCATGTCGTCAAGACCCCTGGTGTCAGCACAGCAACTGCGTGTTACTATCATATGCCTGAAGGCCATTATAAAATAATTGTTTGGGGTATTGTGTGAGCATCTGCAGCACCTGATGAGCTTCAGAAGGCCGTGTCATCGAGGCCCCTGGTGTCAGCAGATGATAAAGCAGCTGTGACGTACTATCATATGCTTGTAGCTTGTTTAGGTGAAGTTGTGATGAGCTTGTCCCACAGAAAGTACAGCATTGCGAATGGTGGCGCAAAAATGCATGTGTGAGGTGGCGGCCCCATGTGTGCATGAGCAACTCGCCGCAACTGAAACAACACGCCTGACAGGAATGCCCGCTGCGGCACATCAGGCTCATGACTGCTTTCAGGCTCATTTGTGCTGTCATTGACACACCGCTCCAACAACCAGCGGCGCACCTGAACAGTAGGAAGATGTCCTGCTGCGTGCGGAACAGCGTCGCGACACCCCTCCTCCTGGGTCTGTTGAGTTGAGGATGGTGGGGCTGGAGCCCTGCGCACCCCACCTCTGCAGCAGCACAGCACGAACAGTGCATGAGCAAAAAAGAACCCAACACCTTAGTCGTCAAAGCTGATCGTGCAGAAGAACTGTGTTTGATTCACTGCATCATTGCTGTTGGCATGACTGGAGCGCTGCACGCACCAACTCCACAACCGACAGCGCATTGTCACGCAGCACACAGCAGGATGCAGGAAGAGCCTGGTGTCTCAGCCGGCTGCCAAGCCTTGGCAGCAGTGCATAAAAATGATGCGGTTCACAGAGCATCAAGCACTCCAAGTCATCTGCAGCTTGCAGGCGGGTGTAGTGGAATCCCTGTATGCAATGATGGTATATGTATGGTTGTCTAGCACTAGCCGCTAGCGCTGTGAAACCTTATGTAGAGTTCTCTGATACTGGCTGCTAGCGCTGTGAAAGTTACAGCAGAGCGCTGTTATCCTACCTTCAGACAGGGCCAGATGCTTTTTCTTGGAGACGGCAGAAAGCCATGGTCATTCACGTATGCCATGTCGCTCAGGGCAGCAAAAAATAGCATAGAAGGGCCCAGTGATTGTGTGGTTGCAGTGGGCTGGAGGCCACCAGGGGGCGCCAGGGCAGCAGCAGGGATATCGATGCTCGCTGCTTTACACGCTTCTGCTCCTTCACCTGCTGTCGTAATGAATCAGCAATACATGAGCAGCACATGTGACTGATGCTGTGGTTTGCCGCCGCTGCTGCTGGTGGTGAAAGTGTCTTGCTACACCTACCCAAGAACTGCAGTGTTGCCAAAAAGAAGCTGAAGTAGGTCCATGAAGTCATCAGTTTCTGGAGGGTTCATCCTAAAAGTTCTGTCTAGAGTACTGGCGCCGTATGACGACAGCCAGAGGAAGGAGCAGCAGAAGCAGCAACGGGATCCCGGAACCGAGGTTCAACCGCTGCGCACGTCCAAATAATGTCCACAGGCTACGAGCGTACTGACGTTACTGACGTTACCACCAAGGTTTTTGAAGGCAGTGAGAGTGAGCTTCTTGCTTTCATTGACTTGTTGAGCAACTTGTTGCCCAACATAAAAATCACAACATATAGCCGCTTTCAAGTTGATTTCTTGGACGTGGTTGTGTACAAGTGCATGGATGATGCTGCAACCTCCAACGACGGTACCGTCAGGCTAAAGGTGTGCACGCATCAAAAGGTGCTGAATAAGTACCTGTACATTCCATTTCGCTCGTTCCATCATCAAGGCATGTTCAAGAGCTTCATCAATGCAGAACTCACTCGTTATGTTGTTACTAACAGCGACGAGTGGTGGTTTGACTGCATGGTGCGGAAGTTTACTCAACGTCTGCGTCAGAGGGTTTACCCTCTACGCTTTATTGCCAGCATAGCCAGTCGCGTGTCTTTTTCAAAAAGGCACATCTATTTGCAAGCAGCCAGCCGTAAGGCTGATAGCAGCAGCAAGTGCGTCATGGTGGTGCCATATGCTCAACAAGTCCCTGACCTGCGCTTGCCGCAGATCTTAGCGGACGAGTATGTGAAGGCGGGTGAAGCTCTACATGTTGCGTTGGCGAAGCCTATTGTTGCGTACAAGAAAAACAGGAATCTGGGTTCTCTGCTGGTCAAAGCTAGCCACTGAATATCAGTGCTGCTTTGGCCGTTTTAGGGTGAGGCCACAGGCTTTCAAACAGCCAGTGGCTCTCACCCTGCATGTTTCTCATGATGTATGTTCCCCAGAATGGTTGCAGGGTTCGAGCCACTGGCTGTTTGAAAGCCTGTGGCCTCACCCTAAAACCTAACCCTGCCAGTTCTGTTGCGCCTGATGGCCCGTACTTGTTTGCGCTAGTGTTGTTCACACAAACAGCCTGATGATAAACGAAGAGTCCGAAACGCGTCGCTCAATGTGTAACAGAACTTACTAGCAACAGACAAGTGACTTTGAACGGTTGTTGAGCAGTGATAGCCAGTCAGTACACACCCCACACAAAACTCAGGCTATGAGCGTACTGACGTTACCACCAAGGTGCTTTCGTTTGACGCGATAGTTACAGCAACAGCCAGCCTGCTACATTGGAGGCATAGAGGCAGATGGGCCGTACGGCAGCCCAAAGCATCGCCTGAGCGTGCAGCAAAGGAAGCTCAAGAGTAGAGTGACTCAAACAATAGCTGGTCGTCCTCCGCTACGCAGCAGCCGCGCGTGCTATTCGGTACATCTGTTCTGCTCTTGTCATGACAGCCAGTGGCAGTTTGTGTGACAGCAGTAACCCCCTTGTAAGTCAGCTTGCCGCTGCCAGATTGACAGCTACTAGCATGCAAAGCAATATGCAGCATGGGGCCCTTGCATACAATGCTGCGCACACAGGCACGGCTAACGCGGATGCATGCACCAGCTGGTGCCTGCAGGCTGCCAACTCAGCTGCGGCAGGTTTGAGGAATGCACTCAGTGCTATTCCTGGCCGTCAGGGCTTGCTGCAGTTGCTGCACCATGACGGAGTGCTGGCCCAACACAGACAATCTGTGTAACCTGCTTACGTCCGGCAGGTTTTTGGTTAACTTGTCATGAGGGTCGCACACTCTGCTCAGGCTGCACACCAGATAATGCACCCATTATCTTTCTTTGTTACCTGGGGAAGTGACCGGCTGTGACCGGCTACTGCATTTGCTACCGGATGTGTCAAAGGCATCACTACTGCAATTCTCACAACTTGGCAAGCGCAACAACCTGCTTTCCAACAAAGCAAAACACCTGTGAGACGTCGCAGTCTGTCTCTGGCTTGGCCACCCTGAGCATGCGCATATATGCGTTGGCAGCATCAAACAGACTGAACAGCTAACTATAGTACCGTTGTACAGTAGTGTAACAAGAGGTTGTAGTACATACAGCTATCAAGCGCTCTACTCAACGTATCTTGTACACACATGCATGCACAAGCTGCTAACCGGTACTATAGTACAGCATGCAGCCACAATATGCAGGACAAACCAAATCTCAATATCCAGCCGCATTGCATATCAACAAGGCGGCAACTGTGATCAACAAGCCAGCACAACTAACTATTATCCCATATAGTACAACACGAGGTACAGTCAGCGACAGCAGTGCCAAGGCGTGCACTTACCGGGCTTGGGTCGTGCTGCTGCCAAAAGTGCACACATCACTCGTGAGGGCCACAACCTCTGCCAATGCCAGACAACTTGTGTACAAGACCTACAGCTGCTGCACGCAGGAGATAGCGCGCTGCGCCAGCACACTTGATATAATTGTTGGTACCAGACGTATGTTTACACGCAACATGGGGAAAAAGAAACCTACGTTGAGGTGTTGCAGGACAGCCTCGGCCTTTGGCTGCGCAGCAGCTGTGCGCACCACAGCGGCACCTGCACACAGGTGAACAGTTTGAGCCATATGCATGCTGCCTGGCTAAACCAAGGATGATGTACAGTTTGCAACAATCGACCCTACTTCGTAAAGTACACTATCCCTCTTTGGCGACCTACATACTCAACAGTATGCTGACTACTGCAACAAGCCCACTCAGCAGTACAACAACGCAACGCTAGTGTACACACTGCCACACATAGTATACATCACAGCGCATGATGATAGTGTGATGATGATGATAGTATACAACATATCGCAAATTTTAAAATGACATATGGCACGTGCGCACACACATACATGCAGGGAGCCGCGCACAGCTAGCCTGCAACATGAGCTTAAAGCCGCACCCTCAGGCATTGCCACACCAGCCAACTGACAACTTCCCGCTGATGGTACAACACAACTGGTGCACACAGTACACCACAACTTGTGTATAGTATAGTGGATGCTTGCTTGACAAGGCCTGAATCTTCCGTCACCACCTCGAAGGTGCTCAAGGCCAACCGGGCCAGAAATTGCTCAGGCATTGTATGCATCATGTACTGCTCACGCCACACATCTGCTGCCCTTCCCCTAGAGTGCAGCCTCCCCACAGCAGCTGAATCTGAGTTTGTACCAGCTGACGTTGGATCATCCGTGACACATCCAGCTAGCCACACATGTGCAATCTGCGCTGGACGTCCTCGTCGTTCAATGCTCTGACAAATCGTCCTCTCCTCCTTTCCTGATGCCTGCCCAGTTCCAAAATCGTCCCCAGCATGTAGCAGCCCTCCAAAGTGCTGTGCATATGGTAGATGCCTTAACCGCCGCCATCCACTGCTAGCCCATCACCCCATCCCCATCACCCTGCCCGGCACCACAATGCCCAAAAAAACACACCTCACACCTTCAGCCACATAGGCAGCCCTCCACTGCACCACAAACGCATCCCTGCTCAAGCTCGCACATCCTCCCCAGAGACAGCAAGGCTTGTGCAGTGCTGTGCAAACTTTTTATGCCTCAGCTGCTGCTCACAGCCTTCAAATTCTGCCCATCACCCCGTCCCCATCACCTTGCCGGCCGCCACCATGGCAAAGCAGCACACCTCACACCTTCAGCAACACAGACAGCAAAGAGCATAACTGTACAGTCAGCCACACAGACAGCCAAACTGGCAAAACTGCACAGCCAATTGAGGTGGCCACTCAGCTGCTGCTGCCCACCGGCTGCCCTCTGTTGTACCACTGACAGTACCCACAGGAGCCTCTCCCAAGCCAGCAAACTCCACCCACTGCTGCTACTCTTCAGCAGCAACTGCGCACACCTCCCTGCCAATCATACTAGTGTAGTACAGCCACTGCTTCACACTCCGCTGCAGCACCTCCACCTGCCTCGCCCAAGCCAGAGACTCCGCCCACTGCTGCTACACTTTCAGCAGCTCAGCTGCTCACACCTGCTGCTGCTGCTGCTGCTTCTTCTCAACCTTCTGCTGCTGCTGCCGACCCTACTCTTCATCTTTGCCATCTTTGCCTCCTGCTGAGCTTTCATCCTCCGCCAGGCCAGCAGAACTCCACCCAGCGCCGCTACAATGCAGCAGCTCATCATGCTCACATCTGCTGCTGCTGCTCACAAGTCTGCTGCTGCCTTCTGCTGCTGCCTTCTGCTGCTGCCTTCTGCTGCTGCCTTCTGCTGCTGCCGCCAACATTGGCAGGGTTAACCCTACTCCTTGTCTTTGTCAACTTTATCTCCCCTTAAGCTCTCATCCTCTGCCAAGCCAGCAAACTCCACCCACTGCTGCTAGACTTGCAGCAGCTCATCATGCTCAAACCTGCTGCTGCTGCTGCTGCTGCTGCTGCTCAAACCTTCTGCTGCTGCTGCTGCTGCTGCCGACCCTACTCCTCGTCTTGATCAACTTTGTCTCCTCTCAAGCTCTCATCCTCTGCCAGGCCAGCAGCCTTGACCCAGCGCTGCTACAATGCAGCAGCTCATCATGCTCACACCTGCTCCTGCTGCTTAAACCTTCTGCTGCCTTCTGCTGCTGCTGCTGCCAACATTGGCAGGGTTAACCCTACTCCTCGTCTTTGTCATCTTTGCCTCCTCTCAAGCTCTCATCCTCCGCCAAGCCAGCAAACTTGACCCAGCGCCGCTCTAATGCAGCAGCTCAACGTGCTCACACCTTCTGCTGCTGCTGCTGCCGACCCTACTCCTCATCTTTGTTGTCAACTTTTTCTCCCCTCAAGCTCTCATCCTCTGCCAGGCCAGCAAACTTGACCCAGCGCCGCTCGCGGCTCAACTCGCGCCGCCAACGCGCCTCCTGGCCATCCTCCCCCTGACCTTCGACCTTCGCCCAACGCTGATTCTTACGCACGCCGCTCACCCAGCGCTGCTCCTGCGCATCCTGCACATCAACCGCAGACCCGCTGAACCTTAAATCAGACGCATCCTGCGCCTCACCCGCAGAGCCGCTGAACCCTGAGTCAGACGCCGGCTGCGCCTCACCCGCATTTGCGCCAAACTCTGAGACGAACGCCGGCAGGTCCAACGCTGACTGCGCCTCACCCGCATTTGCGCCAAACACTGAGCCAAACGCTGACAGGCCATTCGCTGGCTGTGCCTCAGCTGCAGACCCGCCAGTGAAGTCAAACGCCGACTGCGCCTCAGCTGCAAACCCGCCGAACGCTGAGTCAAACGGGTCAGACCACTGCTGCCCGGACGGGCTCTCAATGCTGCTGCTGCTGCTGCTGTTGGGGTTGCAGCGGGGCCAGTTGTACCGTGGCGTGTACTGCCCCACTGCACCCCACACCTCATCACTGCTACCAGCCCAACGCTGCTGCTGCTGCTGCCCCTGCTGCTGCTGCTGCCGGAATGCTGCAGGGTGGAAGTCGCTCCAACATGCAGATGCAGATGCAGCTGCGGCAAGTTGCTGCTGCTGCTGCTGCTGCTTGCGTGCTTGCTTGCGCTGCTTCCTGACAGCGGACTTGGAGAGCTTGCGGCCCTTGGGATTATCGCCCTGCTGCTGCTGCTGCTGCTGCTGGCCTGCGCTGCTCTGCACCTGCTTGTAGACTCCATACTCATCATAGCCATCAGTAGAGCTCATGATAGAGGTGCCGCTACCACTGCTGCTGTTGGTATTGTTGTTGTCAGAAGCAGCAGCAGCAGCAGCAGCAGGGACGCCGGCAGTAGCCAAGCCAGTGTCCTTGCTGCTCTCGCTGCTGTCTATGGCCGGCTGCTGCTGCTGCTGCTGCTCTCCCTCAAAGGTGCAGGGTATGTCCAGCTCCTGCAGCAGCCCCCGCATCAGCAGCTGCTGCTGCAGCGCCAGGTAGCTGCCAGCTGGCAGCGCGTTGGACAGCACACGCAGCAGCAGCTGCGGGCTGCTGCCGGGCCTGAAGGAAAGAGCAGCACAAGCAGAGGTGGGGGTGAGCGTAGAGAGTGAAGGTGTAACAGGAGCGGTTGCTGCAGCAGCAGCAGCAGCAGTGGCCGTTGGGCTGCTGCCAGGCCTGCAGCATTCAGCAGCACAAGCAGAGGTGGGGTTTGTGCAGCAAACTAGATGAGCCGCAGGTGTGGCAGTGTAGATAGCTGCTGCTGCTGCAGCAGCAGCAGCTGCGGGCTGCTGCCAGGCCTGCGGCAGAGGGGAAAGAGCAGTACAAGCAGAGTCAGGGGTAAGTGCAGGGTCTGAATAATCGAAGGGGTGAAGACAAAACAGGCGGCTACTACGGCAGCAGTGGCAGCAGCTGCGGGCTGCTGCCAGGTCTGCGGCAGCGAACAGCACAAGCAGATGTGGGGATCAGCGGAGAATGTGAAGGTGTGACAGCAACGATCGCTGCAGCAGCAGCAGCAGCAGCAGCAGTGGCCCTTGGGCTGCTGTCAGGCCTGCGGGAACGAGCAGCACAAGCAGGGGGGGTGCGCAGGAAAAGTGAAGGTGCGACAGCAACGATTGCAGCAGCAGCAGCAGTGGCTGTTGGGCTGCTACCAGGCCTGCAGCAGCGAGCAGCACAAGCAGAGGGGGGGGCACTGCATCGAACTGTAGGAGCCAAAGGTGTGGCAGTGTAGATAATAGCTGCTGCTGCTGCAGCAGTGTCAGCACCTGCAGGCTGCTGCAAGGGCTTAGAGCTGCCATGCACTGTAGCTGCCTGGTTGGACACAATTGGACACACAGTTGGACACACAGTTGGACACACAGTTGGACACAAACTGACTGCAGGCAGCTGCGCAGCAGTCGAACACAGCCAGCATAGTGTATGCAGTGAGCACATGCTGAGAACATCTCAGATGGCTTCTGAGGGAAGTAACACTGCAGCCTAGCTGGTGATTTGGGAGTGGCTCCCTTCTTGGGTTCCTCTCTTGCTAGAAAAAACGTGTAATTGATTGATTGAGTCTAGCTGAGCAGCAGCAGCAGGAGCAAGAAAACACACAAGCAGCACATAACCGCAAATGTCGATCAACCACGCAAAGAAGATAAACTCATAAAAGGACACATAACCAGACGTACCTGTTGAACTCCGCTGGCCTAAACACACCCGCCATCGCCCCCGCAAGCATCACAGGCAGCATCTTGGCATGCCGGCTGCGCCCCAAGCAGCGCACAGCAGCAGCCAGCTGAGCCTCACTCTCCTCGCCCCGCTGCAGCAGCGCGTGGCACAGCATCAGCACGACATGCGGCACCTCACTGCTGCTGCTGCTGCCGCTGCTGCTGCTGGCGGTGGAGGCAGCGACAGCGTCGTAGGCCTGGCTTGTGAAGGTGGCTCCCTGCAAGGCAAAGACAACAGCAGATTTGATTCTTTTTCTTCTTGGTTCGGTTCTCCACTGTGAGGAGAGAGAACTTATGTAGGCCTGGCTTTGAAGGAGGGCTCCCTGTACGGCAACAAAACAACAGGTTCGATGCTTTTTTCTTCTTTTATTTGGTTATCCGCTGTGAGGACAACCAAGATAGCATAGCACAAGCGCACAATGGCAGCGCTGGCAGCAACAGTGTTGCAGGCTTGGCTTGTGAAGGTGGCTCCCTGCAGGGCAAGACAGAAGCAGGTTTGCTACTATATTATGTTTTTTTGGAGATCCCTGGTGTGAGGATAGTCAAGATAACATAGGCCTGGCTCGTTAAGGTGGCCCATTGCAGGGCAAAGACGACAGCAGGGGATCCGCGAAGAAGAGCACAAGCGCACAATGGCTGTTGGTCGTCAGATTGCAGCGACAGCAGGCTCCTCCACCGCATCTGGAAGTAACAACATAACAAATTTGCCCAAAGATTCTGAGTTTTCCCACAAGTTTATGAACAGAAGGCAGATCTGCCGAACTTGTCTTGACACCCTCCAACTAAAAGCAGCTGTTGCAGAGCTGTGATTCATCCCAAGTAGTTCAAAAATGTGCTGCATTTAGAGAAAGTTGATTAGGTCAAGAACGTGCAAAAACCCCGATTTCTAACATGTAGATAACCCTAGGAGTTCAGAGAGCTCCAATAGAATTGTTTGCGGACCCACACTAAGTAGTACATTCGAGTTGGATTGTGCGTTGTCTGCTTGGCACTAAGCAGACCGCCCGCAATCCTACTGGAACGAACACAGGAGGTGGGGGAGCCTCAAACGCTGCCGGTGCCCAGTGCATGCTCTGTTGAGACATGTTGCAGGCATGCACGCCACCAGCCCAAAGCAGTTGCACCGTTGTGCGTGCCCCAGAACTACACTGCTGCTGAAAATCGTGCCCCAGAACTACCGCGCGCAGCAGAACAAGTGCCCCAGTAGTACAGCGGAAGGCCGCCTGCACAATCCATGGTGCAAGCGAATGAGCTGCCGCAGCTGCTGCTGGATGCATTAGTCGCACCTGCAGCCGCAAAATGGTCCGAAGCTCATCCAGCAGCTCACTGCTGCTGCTGCTGTTGCTGCTGGCAGCGCTGCTGCTGCCGTCACCGACACTGCTGCTGCTGGAGCTGCTGCTGCTGCTGTTGCTGCTGCCGGCAACTGCCGCATCCGCAGCATCTGCTGTGCTCACCACCCCTGATGCCTCACTGCTGCTGCTGCTGCTGAAGGAGCTTGGCAGCACACTGGCAGCATCACCAACAGACTCATCTGCAGGTGCTGCATCAGCATCAGTAGCATCAAATGCATCAAGATAAGCTGCAGGGAAGGATGTCTGGTAGACAGATGCATACGCAGCCTCTGCATCTGAATCCGCAGCCGTGCTTGCAGCGCCACCAGTGCTAGCGCCAGTGCCAGCAGCAGCAGCTGCAGCTGCAGCAGCAGCTCCCCGAGCCTTGCCGCGGTATAGTGCTGCTTGGAATAGCGGTTGGTACGGAACAACATCCTCAACACTTGCTGCCTCTGCTGCTGCACCGTCTGCTGTGCCGCTGTTGGCAGCACCATCTGCATGTGCTGCTGCGGCCTCTGCAGCTGCAGCAGCAGCAGCAGCTGCCGCCTGCTCAGCCTCTGCTGCTGCTGCAGTTGCCTCTGCTGCTTGGCCGTTGATGAACTGCAGCAGCTGCTTTGCACTGCCACCAGCTGCCTCGCCATCGTTGGCATAACCACCACCACCGCAATTCTCCTCCTCCTCCTCTTGATTACAGCTGTAATCATAATCAGCACTATTGTCATCATCAACGCTGCAGCTGCTGCTGCCAGCGAGTAGCTGTAGCTCTGCGAAGTTGATCCCCTCCTCCAAATCCTCCTCCAATCCCATCAATGAGTCAGGGTCCACCCAAGCCTTCAACAGCTGCAGCTGCTCAGTACTGTACGCCTTGTTGCCAGATGCCAGCTTCAGCAGCTGCGCTGCCTGCTCACGGTCTGCTGCTGCTGCTGCTGCCAGCCCTTCACCCCCCTGCTCCTGCAGCTCACACAGCAGCAGGTCAATGAAGCTGAGCTGCAGCTGCTGCTGCTCCTGCAGCAGCTGCAGCATGTGGGCGGCAGCTGAATCCTCTGCAGGTAGCCCAATCTCAACTGGCGCTGCATCTGCTGCTGCTCCTGCGGCTGCAGCGGCCTCTGGGGCATCAAAAAGTGGCATCAACACTGATCCAGCAGCTGTTGCATCAAGCACAGTGCCATCTGCTTCCACTGCAGCCTGAGCTGCAGCTACAGCAGCGGCACACACATCATTGCCCTCACTGCTGCTGCTGCTGCTAGCTTCTGCCCAATCATCTTCCTCACTAACCCTCGCAGGCTGGAATGCTGTGTTGTGCTCCTGCAGGCGCTGCCTCCACTGCCACAGCATAACTCCCTTGTGACGCAACTCACCCCGCACAGCATCCAATACCAGCTGCAGCACACCACCTTGCACACCAACATCATGATGAGGATGATCCTCCCCACCAGTAGCTCCCCCACCTGCCCCACGTGCACCCTCCTGTATGTCAGCAGCAATCAGCTTCAGCTGCTGCTCAATCTGCTGCAGCTGCTGCTGCTGCTCAATCTGCTGCAGCTGCTGCTGCTGCTGTCGCCATGCCTCAATCTCCTCCTGCCAGCTGGCTTCTGCAGCAGTACCAAGTGCAGCAGGGATCGGCAGGTTGCTGCGCACCCAGCTGCTGAGATCTGCATGCAGCTGCAGCACCTGCAGCAGCTGTAGCTGCTGCTGCTGCTGCTGGCTGTCCCCTGGCTGCTGCTGCTGCTGCTCAGTGGGGCCAAACTTCTCCTGCTGCAGTGCTGCCAGCTCAGCTGAAAAGTCCCTCGTGGCAACGCTGATGTCAGCTAGCAGCTGGTGCAGCATTGCGTCCAACGTTGGAGCTTCAGCCGCCAGTTGTGCATGTGCTGCTGGGTCAACCTCCCACGCCAACTTGGCAGCAAGCGTCTCAGTCAGCTGCTGCTGCACCCTTTGAAGGCTCTCAAAGCGCTGCTGCAAACGCCGAACATCCACACGCACTGCTGCTGCTGCTGGCTGCTCAGCGGCACTAGCAGCACCATCAGCTGACAATGCAGCACTGCTGCTGCTGCCAGCATGCAAGCCTGTTGGCTTGGCATTGTCCTGCTGTTGGCTGGCCGCTGGCAGCTCAGGCTGCTGCTGCTGCTGCTGCTGCGAGCCAGCTGGTTTCTCTGGGGACCCGCCAAGCAGGCTGTATGCAGCAGCACTGCCCAGGCACCACTCTGGCTCATCATCGTCATCATCATCATCTGCTGCTGCTGGTGCTGGTGGTACTGCAGGGGTGCCAGCCTCACTGCTGCTGCTGCTGCTAGCAGACCGGAGGATACTGCCCAGCCCAGCTGAGCTTGCCACGAGCCTTGCATGACGCAGCTCCTGCACATCCTGCCCTGTACATGCCCTGCCCATTACAACTGATCCAGCAGCAGCAGCAGCAGCATCTGGCTGCTGCTGCTGCTGTTTGCCAGCTGGCCGCTTTGGCTTTGGTGGGCCCCCTAGCAGGTTGTATGCCGCAGCACTGCCCATGCACCAGTCCTCGTCATCATCGCTGTCCTCTTCTGCTGCAGGTGCTGCTGCTGCAGCTGCTGGTGGTACAGGGGCTGCCGCCACAGCAGCAGCGTTGTCACCGACAGCCGCGGGTGTGCTGCCAGCTGTCCCGCCACCATCGCTGCTGCTGCTGCTGCTGCGCTGGCGCTGGTAGCAGGCGATCTCTGGCAGTTGGTGCATCACATCTGGAGGAGAGTAGCAGGTGATCGGCAGCTGCAGCAGCAAGTCCCCTGCATTGGGTCTGGAGCGAATGCTGGACTTGCTACGAGCACCGGCACTGCTGCTGCTAGCAGCAGCAGTTAGGGAAGTGCTGCTGCTGCTGTTGCGCTGGCGCTGGTCGTGTGCGATGTCGGGCATGTTGTGCATGAAGCCTGGCCAGGTGTAGCAGGGCAGCGGCAGCTGCTCCAGCGTATCGGTGTCAAGCAGCAGGGGACCTGCAGGTACAGGCAAGCAAGTATCAGAAAGGCATGGGTCAACAGCCTGTTGTGAGTGAGATGTCCACTTTGATGCAGGTGGCTGCACCAGCAGCAGGCAGGTGTAGCAGGACAGCAGCAGCTGCTGCAGCGTGTCAGTGTCAAACAGAAGGGCACCTGCAGTCACGGTCACACAGCAGCAGTACAGAGCCAGACACCCGTCAGCTGCATGTACACAGAGCCTGGCATGTGCAGCAGGACAGGGGCAGCTGCTTTAGGGTGTCGGTGTCAAGCAGCAAGGCACCTGCATGCACGGAAGCATCAGAAGCGCATAAATGTAACACACTGTATATCGATGAAATGGATCAGCAACCTGTTGTGAGCTAGCTGTCCATGGTGAAGCAGATGACTGCATCTGCAGCAGGGCAGGGGCAGCAGAACAGTGGCAGCAGCGATGTTGGCAACCAGCCGGCCAAGCTAGTACTGGCGCAAGCTCATCACGCCCACCTCTGCTTTTGCCGCTTGCAGCAGTCGCGAGCGCCACCAGCAGCACAGCGGCAGCTGCAGCAGCACCAGTCGCGGCCAGCACCGCAGGCAACACACAGCCACCAACAACCCTCCAGCAATGGCATGCTAGGCATCACGGCAACTCAACTGCAGGTAACCACAGTTCCACCAGCACCCAAGGCTAACCAACAGCCCTGGCCAAGCACGAACAACAAGAAAACAGGACATGCACACACCCTTTCGGTTGTCGCTTGCAGCAGATGCCAACGCCACTAGCAGCACACTAGCAGCAGCAGCAGCGCCAGTCGCTGCCAGCACAGCAGGCAGCGCCAGCGGCCCTCCGTTACTCAGCAACACTCGCAGCGCCGCTACTGTCTCAGCACTCATTGCATCACTGCCCACATTCAACCCTGCTGCTGGCGCTATTGGCACTACTACTGCCTGCCTTGCAGCAGCACTAGCAGCAGCAAACCCTGCGACATCTTCTGCTGCTGCTGCTGTTGTGGTATTGCTGGTTAGAGGCTGCTGCACCTGATCTGCTTGGTTAGTGTTAGCTACAGCAGTGCTTGCCGGAGCCAGTGCAAAGTGCTGCAGCTGTAGCAGCACGTCCTGCGCAGCATGAGCAACTGATTGCGCCCACACGTGAGCAGCAGCAGCCGAGCTCTGCAGTGCTGCCACTGGTGCTGCTGCTGCTTCGTCAGCTGCACTCACACCAGCCGTGCTGCTGCTGCTGCTGCTAGTGAGATCTGCAGCAGCAGTGGCAGTGGGAGCTGCAGTAGGCTGCTTGCCAGCAGCAGGGTTGGCAGCTGCAGGTGCTGCGATGTGCTGCTCAGGTGTTACTGTTGTTGGTGACTGGGAAGGCAGCGGCCTGAGCGCAGCAGCAGCAGCAGCAGCAGCAAAAGAAGACGACAAAGAAGAAGATTTCATCAGAAATGGGCAATGATGACAGGACGAGAACAGCAGGTCGTATTCACAACGGCACTGCAGTGACGCATGCTGTCGGGGCACTGCTGCAGGACTGTGTGCGCAATAGAATCGCATTCAACACACCCTGTTGCAGGACAATGGAGCGGACCTAGCCAGGCATACATCCAGTAGCATGTCATATGTCATACCAAGAAGCAGGCAGCTTACCTGATCAGCTCAGCATCTGGGAACAGCATCAAGTCCTGCAGGCAATAGCACGCTGTGACGTCAGTTAGTTGTCATTTGTAGCAGGGACACACCCGCCCAGTGCAGCAGAGGCACACGCCTTGTAGCATCAAAGGCAGCCACTCTCAACCCAATTCTGTGCAACACAGCTGGCTACACCAGAGTGCATAAAAAGTTGCTCTTGCAGCAACCAAGGCATGCACATTGCTAGCAAAGATAGCACATATGCAGCAAGTCCCAAGCAAGGTCAGCTGGCCACACCAGGATGAACAGTTTGAAATAGCAATTCAGTTGTGCGACTGGCTACAGCTACTGTTTTGCAACAAGTTCTGTTGTTTCGGCTCTTCACCGCTCTTCACCCTTCATCAGGCTTCAATCAACAACTGGCCTCAGCCAAAGTGGCAGTGCCACACATTGGCGGAAAGGCACTGAAGTCGGCTGCGTGCAGCATGAACTGTTGCACCAAGAAGACCAAGCAGCAACTGTTCATGCAGCACACACCCGACTGACCTTGGCAGCACCCCCCCCCCCCTGAAGCTGGGTCTATACTCAAAACTGTGACTGGTGCGCTCACACACGTGGCAAGCAAAACACGGGCATGACTCAATGGTAGCATAAAATGGTAGCATAACATAATAACAAGACACAGCTGGCCTCACCAGGATGCGCAGGGGGAGCGTGGCAGTGCCCCACACAGGCCGTACCACAGCCCGCAGCACACTGGCAGCAACAGGGCGCTTTGCAGCAGCAGCAGCTGGTGTTGCGGCTCCATCCTGCTGCCCTGCCGTGTCTGCTGTTGCTGCTGCTGCAAATGGTGCCACATCAGCAGTGCTGGAGCTGCTGGGAGTCGTGCAGCTGGGTGTGTTGCCGTGCGATGAATCATCGACGTCCACGGCAGCAGAAGGGACAGCTCTGGCACTGCAGCAGGAATGAAAAGCAGCAGATAGTCATGCGGCAGTTGGATTGCGCGTGTTGATCACATGTACGCACCTAGCAGCTGGCAGACAGTGGATGAGGCGAGGGAGATGCATTTGATCTTGCAGAGTAGCGCACAGTTCATGGAATGCATTCCTGCAAGAGACATACGTGCGTTCATGCCTACAAGAGACGTGCGGTTAAAAGGGCTGCAGCAGTACACGACATGTTGTGCAACAAGTATGGCCTCTCCTCTGCACATAACGCTGTGTTACTGTCTGGCGCATGCTGGTGCAAGCTTACCTAGCTGCAGCTGCAGGTGCGGATGCTGAGGTGCTGCTGGGGGCACCTGGCAGTAGCCGTTCGATCCTTGGCAGCAAGGGAGGGATGATTGGGCTTGTCACCTTATCACGCAGCACAACTGCAGCCAGCTGCAAGCAGGTACAAGTGCAGGGCAGCATATACAGTACTAGTTAGATGTTGGGTTGAAACTTGTACCGCACACTGCTCTTGAAGGTACAGCTTGCCGTGTATGCTTGCATGGCGCTGCAGCATCGACCCTTGGACCAGAATGTGTGAGGTTGACACCACTGCCTGATACTGAAACGGAGTACGCAGCCGTGTATGCTTGCATGGCGCTGCAGCATCGACCCTTGGACCAGTCCCCACCACTGCCGCAAGCAGTTGGCCCCTCACCGTCACTGCTGCGAGAGCCGTCGCGCCCGCAAGCTGACGAGCGGCTTTGATGAGCGGTGATGGTGCTTCTGGCTGCTTGGGACCGTTCTTGTCGCTCGCAGCACAGATTACAATCTGCCCACGGTGCCGAGGAACGCTCAGCAGCCTCGTGTGCGCACTAACCACACGCAGGCAGCGCCTGGAAGCGGTACAGCTATCTTGAAGCGGTCCACGCTGTGCATGGAGGGGGGCTGAGCGAGAAATGGCCATGGTGATGTGGCAGGACTATTCACTGCCTCCCGCTGGCCAGATCGTTGCAACGATGGCGCTAAAACTGAGGATCAGTGATTTCAATTCATACTACGAGCACAGCGGAAGCGTAGGAGCCTTTGGCAGAGCCCAGAAATGCTCACACCACCAACGGACTGCCCTCGGTGCGTGAGAGCTTGTAAGCGTCAACGTAAGCAGCCTAACAAGCTCCCCCAAGGCTGCGGGAAGCCTTCAGTTGCCCGCTTTGAGGTGTTCAGGTTCAAAGGCTGCTTCCCACCTAGGGTTTCGCAAGGTCGCGCATTCTTTCGTTTATCTTCGCCATCGATATTTTGAAACATATATTTCACTGGAATGGGGCGTAGTAGCGTCGTGCAGTGTGGGCGAAGGGCAGCAGAAGCTGTACTGGATATGTCTCTTCCTCTTCATATCTGTTGTCTCGCCTGAAGTGCCTTCAACTGAAGTTGTTGCCTATCATATTTTGAGGCCCACCTACACCTATTAAATGCAGGCGCAGCAGGAGGAAGGCGTTCATCACCCACAGCACCAGCAGCAGCAGCAGAGCTCGACATCCTTCTCAGATGTGTGCGCTCAAGCCTCCCTAGTATGGCACATTGCGACGCAGCTGGTCCTGTCAGATGCAGCTGCGCTGTGCCTGTCACACAGACATGCTGCCGGCGCGCTGAGAGGCTGCTTGCACAGCAACAGCCAACTGGCTCTGTGCCGATGCATCGTCATTGCTGCCTCGGGTGGGTACTACTAATGCTGCCAGCATATACAGTATGCATAATGTGCAGCTTGTGCTGTGTGATGCTGGTCTGCAGTGTGCAGCAGTTGGTCTGCTGTTGTTGCTCATGCGTTGTCTTTTGTTGCACTGCCAGTGCAGCGCTCAGTGCCAACAGCAAAGGCGACGCTTGGGCAACAGCAGCAGACCAAGTGCTGCCCTACTGCATCCCAGCGCTGCAGTGCACTCATTGGCAGCCTGCCGTGATAGTAAGCTAACCATGCCGCTGTTTTTTTTCCAGGCAGCAGCAAACTGTTGGAGCTGCCCCTGACACATGATGGGCAGCTCTATCACAGCAGTGGTGCAGCAGCAGCAGCAGCAGGAACCGTGGCAGCCTCCTCACCGGCAGCAGCAGCAGCAGCAGTGATACGGGAGGTGGCAGCAAAGCGCGGCAAGCGCAAGCGCAAGGCTCGACTCACCATGTCCAAGAGGTAAGGTGTCTGATCGGCGGCCGCACACTGCATTTGATGAATGAATCATTGAGCTTCGCGTAAGTTCAGGAAGGGGCCGTGTGTGACGGTCAGGAGACCTCATGCGCCTCCAAGCACCTTACCAGTCACACTGCACACGCCTCTCGCAGCCATGTGGTGGGCCATGCATTGCAGCAGCGACATGGACCGAATTAATGCAAAGACCTGCGGCTCTGCATACCTCTTTACACGACAGTCCGTGCTCACCCAACCTTGCTGTGCTGCTGCTGTTCATCTGTCGCTGCTGTGCTGTTGCTGCTGCACATGCAGCCATAACAACATGTGGCTCACAGGGGTGACTGTTGGGCCAGATTTTGGCCCTGCTACTGCTGCTGCTGCTGCTGCGTGCAATGGGCCATGCCAAGCGCTGTATGTCTGTGACTACAGCACCCGTGGAGTGCTCAAGTTTAGCACAGGGAGCCTCAGGTGACGCACCTGCTGCAGGCTACAGCTGTCAGGCCAGCGTCAAGCAACGCAACTGAACGGTTGGTGCAGCCCAGGCACATATGCATCTGTGTGCAAGGGTATGCGTCGAACTAGGCACGGAATGCACAGCTGAGCCACACTTGCTGGTGTGTTGTCTCCACTACGCAGTCAGCTCTGCCTGACCGAGTCGTGTGTGGCCAGCCAGTAGGGTTCTGCTCCCCGTAATTACCTCCAGAAAGGTTCTCTCCAATCACTTTGCCAGCACACAGCTACCGTGATGGGCAGCACCCTGACTGTGCCTTGAGAGCTGCAGCTCATCCGTTGCTGCAAATGCTGCTGCTGCTCTGCTGCTGCAGGCCGCTGGGTGTGTTTGCCTCAGGCCGTGAGCTGGAAAGCCCTGAAGCCATTGCTTGGGTCGGCAGCACCTGCTACGTCACTTCTGCTGAAAACGCCAGCATAGTAGCACTAGACTGCCAGGGCAGGGTTCAGCAGGTGTTGGACCTTAGCGAGGCGTCAGTGCCGTGTGTTGCGTGGGGCATGGCAGCATGGCAACCGCAGACCAGCGCTACTGCGGCTGCTGCTGCAGCTGCAGGAGAAGCTGATCATGAACGCAGTGCAGAGCCACCAGCAGCAATCAAAACAGCAGAACCAGCAGCAGCAGCAGTAGCAGAGCCACCAACAGCAGCGGGCGCAGCGCTGTTCCTGGCTGCTGATGAAGAGTACTTTGCTGCCAGGTCCGTGAGCAGCAGCAGCAGCTGTGCTTGGTGGTGTTTCGTGTCAAATGTGTATCATGCATTAGCGTGCGGCGTTCTCTTGTAACCTGCATGGATGCTTCGTCTTTTCATAGCACATGTGCACTCAGATGTCATGTTCAGGAAAGATGCAGACTGTCTGACTTTAGCGGGTACCCTAGTGAATGGTTTGGTTCGTGCAAGCATATTTAAGTTCTTGTCATTGCGCGCCTGCTGTCTGCTTGCCGGCAGGTACAATGAGCCTCCTGACAATGCCACAGGTGATTTGGTTAGTGTCAGCGGCATCACATGCACTGCATGCAGGCTTTCAACTGCAACCAGCCGCCGTCAGTGCACGCTACGCAGAAAGTAGTAAATATGTGAAACGCCACTGGTGAAGTTCACTGTGTGGCATGCATTGGTGCAGCAAGCACGTGTTGTGGGCGTATGGAGTGTGAAGGGTAGCATGTTACATGACTGCAAACATGATGCAGCAGATGCAGCATTCACATGGCTAAATGCGGCCGCCGGGGCCCGTCACCATGGAGTGCTGCTAGCCATGATGCACCTGTCAGCTGGCCTGCCTTACTAATTGGACTGCAACACATCATCTTATCAAATCACCATCTCGATGCCTGTGCTGCGCTCAGCAAGACGACAGGTATCGCCAACGTCAAGCATGGCAGCTTGCGACACAGCACTGACGCGCTTGTTTCACGTGTCCTGCTGCGCGGCTGCTACGTCAGGCGGTGTGGTGCGTGTTGCGCTCAGCAGCAGCGGCGCCATGCTGCAGCAGCCGCAGCTCTTCAGCACGCTGCCCATCAAGCGGCCCAGTGGGCTGTCGTTTGACCAGCAAGGTGAGCATACAGAGATGTTTGCTCTGGCTTTCAAGCCTTCGGGTCAGACTGTGGGGGGGATAGTTTCCAGTCTGGAGAGGCTGGGTTTGAACCAGTGGCCCTCAACTCCTTATGAGGGTCCCTCCTGACCCGCTTTCAACTGTGCAACACACTGCATTCTGTACGCTGTAGTACATGGCATCTGCACACCAGCGGCTGGTTCCAGCAAGAACAGCATAAGAGTTGTCAGGGACATGCATGGTCGGCCAGTGCCGTGAAAGGTTACAGGAGTGCTCGCTGCACCGGTCTGGACAATAGACAGCAAGCTGTTTGAACGCTCACTGGTAGGACAGCAAGCAGAGACTAGCAGTGACTGCACAATGTGTGCCAAACTACACTGTGCTGTGCCGCATGCTGCCCCGCCTGCGCAGGCCACCTGTGGGTCACCTCCCTGGACAGGCTGCTGCTGCGCCTGGCTGGCCCTGCAGCAGCAGCCCCAGGCAGCCTGCTGCAGACGCTGCAGCTGCAGCAGCTGCTGCCCAGCCCTGCTGACACCTTCCTGCCTTTTGACGTCCTTGCTATGCCGCTCTCAGCAGCATCAACATCACCAACATCAGCAGCAGCAGGCGTGGGAGAACATACAGTTGGCGTGCCACACCCCGGGGCTGCTGCTGGAGGCCCTGGCAGTAATGGCGCCAACAGCACGCAGCAGCTGCATGTGACGGCCTGTCGTGGCACATTGCTGGCGGTCACACTGCATAGAGGGCCACAAGAAAGCGGTGCTGTAGCTGTGCTCCGTGTTGGAGATGGACAGGCGCAGCAAGATGTAGCAGGGCAAGGGAACAGCCGGGCAGCTGCATGCGCCACAGCAGCAGATGTACAGCAGGCTGGTGATGGTGAGCAGCAAAGTGGGGCTGTGACACTGGTAGCGCTGGTGACCAGACATAAAGCGCTCAAGGAACCCAACATGCTCACGCTGCTGTGATTGAGCGGAGCTTGGCTTTAAAGCATGGTCTGAGCCACTGTGAACTTTGGATGGTGAACACCTGCCCTGTTGTTTACAGTTTGGTATGTCCTGTACGCCATCGACGCCGGGTTAGAAGTGCCTCAGACGGCACACCTAGTAGCTTTTGGAGGGTGTTGTGAGCGATGAGGCGTTCATGCCCCTTCTGCTACGCCTAAACCTGTACGCTTCCGTTGCGAACACTCACTGACTGCAGCGCAGCACAGTTTTGCATTCGGTCAGCCCATATTTCATTCGAAGAAGCTCAAAGTACGTTTCGTTCGGTCGTTTGTGACTTTCTGCAGCACAGCGAAATGTAACTGGGGTGGGTTATGCCCCATTTTAGGCGGGACGTCGCTTGCTCGTTGCTACTCCAAAGCAGAGGAAGCGAAGTTTGCATGCTTTGCTATCAATTCAAAGGACAATTCATGGATCTTCCGTTGATCAAATCCAGAGCAATCGACAGTTCCGAAACAAGCTGGATGCCACACATGCTTGCTATCGGGCCAGATGCTTTGAAAGGTTTGCGATCGATTGCATGAAGTCATATCGGTAGTCTAACAGCAGGCGCCAGCATGCGGACTCCCAGCACCAGCAGGGAGGACATCAAGAAGGAGGTGCAGACCGTGCTGTCGATGCGGCTGCCCTCCCTGGATTTACCTAACGGCCAGCAGCAATCGTCGTCGACGCTGCAAAAGATAGCACCAGGCACGCCACAGACCAGCCAACAGCATGGCTTGCCTCCCAACAGCAACAACATGATCATTGCATCAAGCTTAACCGCAAAAGATGTCAAAGATGAGGAGGCTGTGCAGGACACGACACTAGCCATCAGGGGAGAGGAGGGCCACAGCAGCAGTAACCATGTTGGGCGGAATTGGGTAGCACATGCAGCAGAGATTGATGATGGCAAGCATACACGCTCATCACAGCTCAAATCAGCAGTGAAGGTGGGTCCTTGGCGACTGGCCCCTTTTCATGCTAAAGTCTGCTGCAGCTGCTTACTCGGGTGTCAGCACACGTGATGTTGCTCTCTAGCAGCATTGCATGTTGGGTGAAAGGCGCACCCTCACATGGCAGGCATGTTGGGTTCACGTAAATGCTGCTTGCACTGTGCATGATGTTAAAACAAGTGCATGTTCTTCAGACAGGCGGAGCGGTGCGCTGCCTATGGCAGCGGCGGTGAACGTGTTGCGGCCACATATCAGCAGACTTCCAGCGTAGTGCAGTGCTCCACAGCAGGCGTTAGCATCACTTCTCACCCATGTGCAAGAGGTGCTGCTGCCGTTGTCCAACAGCCTTACCATCCAAGTGTGGAATATAATGCACAACAGCGGCACAACTGCAGATGGTGACCAGTCACTCGTGCAGTTTCCTTGCAGCAGTATCAGCCTCTGTGTGCTTCGACGCATTCATCGACAGTACATAACGTCACTCACACTAGAAACCTATATGTTTTGTGCGTTTTCTGCAGAGCTTGCGCCAGGTGTTGCGGGCGCACCCGTACATCTGGGTCGTGTCGGTGCTGCTGACAGTGGTGCTGATGGCAGCTGGTGTGGTGGGAGTGCTAGCAGCAGCGCAGACTGAAACGCGGCACCGCAAAGACTCTGCTACGGGTGGGTTGCAGCGCAGCAAGATGCTGTTGTTACTAGTCAGCGCAGTTGTGTTAAGTCCTCACTGCGGTTAGAGCAGGATGTGGCAGTGTGATGATGACAGACCCGCAGACAGCGCAATGAACATGATGCAGCAGCAGCAGCATGACAGATGCTGGCGAAGCCGGCAGTGGTGCTGTAGTTGCGCCATGAGGGGCATGTCGCAGCAGCAGCGGGTAGCGCCGTTCCTTGTTTTGCAACTGTGCGGCCATGACTGTCCGCAGCAACTGCATCCTCCACATTGAAAGAGAAAAGGAGAAAACCGCTCATGTATGCCATGCAGTTGGGCAGCCGCTGAGTATCCTTGCACCTGTTGTGTGCAGCTGCTACAGCATTGTCGTAGCCACATTCAGCACTACGGACCTGCATGTTTCTGCCAGCATCAGCTGTGCAGCACAGGTTTTGCATGTCTGACATGGAAGAGTGCTCTGCATCAAAATCTTTTGTATGGTTGAACGCAGGCTTTGCCAACAATGCCGCTGTGGCGTTCACCGTGCAGCTGCAGCAGACCTTTGCCCCGCTGTCAGCCCTGCAGGTAAGGCGCAGCAGCAGCCACATGCCACGCCCATTTGCTGATGCTGTGCAATGCGCTTGGTTTATGCTTGCTGCTGCAGAAAACAGCAGTGGCATCAACTTCTCATAATTTTCTGCAACTCGCCCAACGCTCAGCAGCTGCTCTCCTGCATTGTTGCGGTTTTAGTCGCATACTCACCACACCTTCCTCAAGCCAGCGAGCTTGTCAAATACATGCTGCAGATGGTAATGCGAGCATGCTGCATGCGTCACGTTATGCTCGTTATTCATCCTGCACAATCCTTTGTAGGCGATCATCCACTTCCAGCCTGATTACTCCAAGCTGGCGCCAAGGTTCGACGAGCTGGCACAGGAGCTGCTCAGCCAGGTGCGCTGCAGGTTTCCGAAACCACGTTTACATGTGCGTGCCTGCTTTGGGCTGTTTGTGGTGCCATGTGTTGTGTGCAGCCACGGCACAACGCAGTTCAGGGGCCATCGCCTCGATGTGTAGCCACCTTAGACACACTGCCTCACCATACCGCACCCGCTGCTTGTTGCTTGCATGCCGCAGCTGCCTGTGCCGGGGTCTGTGGCGAGCCTGCAGATGACTCCCCAGGGCGTGGTTCGCAGCTTCTACCCGCTCAAGGGAAACGAGGCAGCACTCAACCACAACCTGTTCAAAGGTGCGGCAGCATCCATAGGCTATGGGCCTTGCTTCTGATGTGTATGATTTGTAACTTGCAGCAGCACATCTGTGACAGCTGTCACTTTCACCTGGCCATGTGTGCCTCTGTATCAGCGGCTGGTCTGCCGTATCACAATATCTGCTTGCGCCTCTGTCAGCAGATTTTCAAACTATATATATGTGGTAACAAACTCCAGATTTAGATGAGCTTGTTTGCGCGCGCGTGCAGGATGCCTCTTTGCTGCTTCTACGTTGCTGGGAGCAGCTGCGGCTGCCGTGGCGTCCATCTGTGCTTGCAGACGTGCTCCCCAGTGCATGCGGTTACCAAACATGCTGTATGCTGGTTGTGTTGAGCCGTCCAGACCCGTGCCGCTGTGCCTCATCCATCATCTGCTGTATGCTGGTTGTGTTGTGCCGTGCAGATCCGCAGCGCCGTGCAGCAGCGCTGGAGACAATAGCGCGTGGCGAGTTGACGATGCAAGGGCCAGTGACGCTACTGCAGGGGTGGCGCGGTGCTGTCGCGCGCCTGCCTGTCTTGATTGCCAACGTCTCGCGAAACGACACGTTCAAGTGCGTCATGACGGGTACAGCAGCAGTGTTGACCGATGGTTGACCATGTGCTGTCAGCAGCAATGTTTGAACAACGTTTCACCATGTGATGTTGAATCGGAGTCTGTGGCTGTATGATATGGATTGGTGCAGTAGCCGACGACTGTCAAGACTCTACATGGCATTGCATGCTTCCTGTTCTGCATGTCAATCTATGCAAGAAGGCGCTCGTCTCGTGGCTGCTTGTCGCGTCAGCACGCAGATGCGGCTGGCATGTTGCTGCTGGTTTTATTGTTGGAGTGTGCATCCCACCATCAAGCAGTCTCAACTTTTGCTGCTGCTGCTGCTGCTGCTGCTGCCAGCTGCATGCGCTGGTTGGCGCTAGCAGGCAGATTTAGCACATAGACAGGTTGCAGAGTGTTTCTCTGTGGGGTGTGTATCCAAGTATGAACCACACCCTGCTGCTGTTGCTGCTGCTGCTGCTGGTTCCGGCTGCAGTGCGCCTGACGAGGTATATGACTGCCCCATATGTTACAACGAGACAACGCGTACCAAGTTTTGGGGCTTTGTGAGCTGCGTGGTCAACTTGCAGGACCTGGCTACAGGCTCAGACGCGCGGCTGCTCAACCTCACAGAAATGGTGCATTACTTGTTATGTTTTGTGACGTGTTGTAACAAGCTTGTTACATACTACTTTCGTGACTTGTGTTATGACCAACCATATATTTCATCCTACTTCGGCAAGTGGTATGGGTTGCAACCTTCTAGGCAGTAACTAAAAAGATCATGCAATTGTAACAGCGCAGTTTGTTGTTGCTATGTCCACGCGTCAATCCAGCAGACAGCGCCAGCATCTTGTGTCCCCTGCTCACATAAGTTGTGTTGTTCCCGCTTGTTTCCGTTGGTTAGTGCTCTAGTTCAAGCTTGCTGCTTTTGTCAACGCTACCGCCGTTTACTACCGCCGTTCAAATCGCAAAACAACTCTCAAGGCTTGTCAAGGTGCTGTGAGGTAGTAACGCATGCTGTGTGTGTGCCTGCAGGATTACAACTACGAGTTGTCTGGCAGGGTCAAGTCTCCACTCGTTGTTTTGGTGTGCTGTGAGGGAACAACACATGCTGTGTGCTTGCTGTGTGCTTCACCTTGCCTGCAGGACTACAACTACGAGTTGTCTGGCAGGGTCAAGTCTCCACTTGCTTTTTTAGGTGTGCTGTGAGGGAACAACACATGCTGTGTGCTTGCTGTGTGCTGCACCTTGCAGGATTACAACTACGAGTTTTTTGCACCGCAGCCTGACAGCGAGCAGATCATGATCGCAGCAAGCCCCAACAGGCCGGTTGACCCGGTCACAGCAGCCGTGATGGTGCCCAACAACCAGTGAGTGGCACGCTGCGCAAGATGTGCAAAACTCTGTGCTGCTATGGGCTATCCCAGCGCAAATAGGGAACAAGCAGCAGTAGCGCGGCGGTGGTGGTGGTGCCCAGCAACAAGTACATTACCTAGCTGCTGCTTCTACGTGCTCACTCTATTTGCAACATGCGCATGCAAAACGTTCCTGATGCTTGTTACATCTGCATGTCTGATGTGTTACTTTGCAAGTTATTTTGTATGTTACTTTGACTGCGTGCAGGTGGAGCCTGCTGGTGGCGCCGCAGCAGGGTTGGGTGCCGCACTGGCGCAACCCCATGCTTGCTGCTGTGGTGATTGTGGTGTTCATCATTGGCGCGCTGGTAATGGCTACACTTGTCAGCAGAGCGCAGCAGCTGTGGCTGCTCAAGGAGATGCGGGTGAGTGGCCTGTTGTGCTGCCGAGGCTGCTTGTCTTGCTTGATTGGATAAGACTGGTGCATTTCCTGTATCGTGATGTATGATGTTTGGCAGCCTGCGGCAGCCTGGCTACACTTGTCAGCAGGGCGCAGCAGCTGTGGCTGCTCAAACAGATGCGAGTGGCCCGTTGTGCTGCTGAGGGTCAAACAAAGGTGAAGCCAAACTTGCCGCAGCATGCCACCTGCACTCGCCACAACAAACACATGTAACCGCCCCATCCACAGAGTTGAGTTGATTGTGTTGCAGCTCACACCACGCTCGTGTAGCGGCTGCAGCGCATTCTGCGCATCCCAAAAAAAGAGCCTTTGGTTGTGCCGAGGCTGCCTTGACTTGCTTGAATGATTGATACTGGTGCAATTGGTATATTTTGATGTGTGATGTTTGGCAGCCTGCAAAAAGACTTGCACACTTCTCGCAGGTCCTCATTGTAAGTCCAGCTGTGTACATCCTGAACTCCGCATTCCGTCACGACTTGCTTGATTGCTTTGGGCTGGTATGCCACTCTCTGCACCTTAATGCAACTCAGCATATCTATCCTGATCCTCCACTTGCCTGTCTCACCGCAGGTGTCGAATCAGGCCCTGGCAGATGAAAAGGCGCGCACCGATGTGCTGCTGGCGCGGCAGTACAACCTGATCAGCCTAATGGCGCAGCAGGGCATGTTTGGGGGAGGCAGCAGCTGCGGGGCCAGTGCACTGCATGAGAAGACGCTAGGTGCGTGCTGCTTGACTTTGCTAAACTTGGCTTCTTGAGTGCGTGCATACTAGATAGGCAACGTGAAGTGCAGCGTGTGTGCTGCCCTTTGCAGAAATCTTGCGTGCGCTTCGTGCGTGTGGCAGGCAATTCACGTGGCTTCCGCTCTGCTGTGTCCTTGCTGCTGTTTTTGTGTGCTGTGTGCAGATCGAGATCAGATCGAGAGCATGTGTCGCAGCTCGGATGCTGTACCTGATCAGAAAGAGTCTGCACGTATTGCGTGTATGTGTCAGGCATTTGATCTGATATCTTATCTGCTGTGTCCTTGCTGCTGCTGTTGCTGCCTGTGTGCGCAGACCAGATCGAGAGCATGCGGCGCAGCATGGGTGCTGCGTCGTTCAGTGCTGGCGGCGACCAGCTGCAGCTGCTGGAGCTGCTGGGGGAGGGCACTTTCGGCAAGGTGTACAAAGGTGGGCGCACGGGTTGATAGGGGGTAGATCTTGAAGCATATGTGTTCAGAAAGAGGTCGGAGCAGCAGGCTTTGGTCTCCCGCTGGCTTCTGGGTTGGTTGGAGCTGTCAGAGCTGCTGGGGGAGGGCACTTTCGGCAAGGTCTGCAAAGGTGAACGCCGGGGTGGATGTCAGAGGCCTCTTTTAGGAACAAATAAAAGCTTAGAAGCTTCCGCGATACGTGTCCAGGGGTGGTCCGCAGCAGCAAGCTTTGGTCTCGTTCTTGGTCTCATGCTGGCTCCTGTGTTGGTTGAAGCTGTTGGGGCAGGGCACCTTCTGCAAGGTCTACAAAGGTGATGCAGGGGTTGATGGCACATGTGTTCAGGCCTAGAGTCACAGTGCGGCTTTGGTCTTGTGCCGGCTACTGAGGTTGCTGGAGCTGCTGGGAGAGGGCACCTTCGGCAAAGTGTACAAAGGTGGGTGCGTGCGTTTGCTTGGGCCGAGACCAGTTGGCATGCAGGGCATGTGTAGCTTGACTGTACTGTTTGGTGTAGAGGTGTCATCACAACCGGTAGTCTGCAGTCTGAGTCGTTGTGAGTAGTAATTGCCGCTGCTTCTGCTGCTGCTGCTGCAGGCACGTGGCGCGGCAGCACCGTTGCGATCAAGACGATGATCCTGCCGGCCAAGATGAGCGGCGCTGAGAAGCGTGAGCGCATGGCCATCATGGAGGCGGCCATCAGCAGCGTGATGAACCACCCCAACATCGTGCAGGTGCGTGTGTGCCATGCTCTTGTATCTGGGAAATTGTGCTGAATGTCATGGTCAGAGTCAGTTGTACGGCGCGTAGACGCTGTCGTGAGCTGCTGCATGGTGTTCTGCTGCATCCTGACTTGCTTCAAGTGTTTACCACACCCCAACATGTGTCCCCCCATGCACATGCCACACGTTTGACAAGGCATCATCAATCCGTCATTGTTCCTGCCTGCAGACGTACACCTACACGATCAAGCCGGCAACCTCGAGTGCCTCTCAACCGCTGACAGTTACCTCTACGGGGCACTCCGAGGGGGGAGCAGCGCCCAGCACCAGCCCGCGGCCGCACGGCCAGGACGGCGACGGCAGCGGAGCAGGGCAGAACTTTGACGCAGACAGCAACAACGTGCACAGCTTCGAGGTAAGGCCTGTTTTGTTAGCGGCTTTTGTGATGCTGCTTTTGTACGAAATCAATCACACTAACATGGCGTTTCAACAGTACGAATGGGATGCTGGCAGATGCCACACGGCACACATCAACATGGTGCTGCTGAACATGCCTTGTAAATTACCGCGGCCACACGGCCAGGACGCTGACGGCAGCGGCGCAGGCCAGAACTCTGTTGCAGACAGCAACAACGTGCACAGCTTTGAGGTGAGGCTGTTGTGAAGCTGTTTTTGTAGCGGGATTGGCGTAACACCCAATGTTGGCGTTTTGAACAGCATGAATGGGTCATGGCAGATGCAACATGGCACAGCATGCTGCTGGTCAACATGCCTTGACACTGAGCAGTGCTCTGATCAACCTTGAAGCACATCGCAGCCGTCATGCACACAGCATGACACATTCTGCTGCTTCTGCTGCTGCTGTTGGCAGGTGAACATTGTGCTGGAGTACTGTGACTGGGGCTGCCTGCGTGACGCCCTTAACGCTGGGGCCTTCTACTCGGGAGGCAGCCTCAACTATGCAGCCATACTGGACACTGCAGCTGATGTGGCAAAGGCCATGCTGCACTTGCATTGCAACCAGGTGCGGCCAGGGTATGGCTTGTGTTATGAATGTATCCAATGATGGTTTGTTATTACTGTTATGTATCTGCTACTGCAGCTAAAGGCAATGCTGCTCGTGGTGTGGACGGCACGATTATTATAGGGAACGTTATATGCTCTGTCTTCAAAGGGGGCTGGTGGGCGTTGAGGCTCTTTCCAGCATGACAGAACACGCTGCTGGATGGCGATGTTGGTGGCACGTCTACGTGGGCAGAGTCAGCTTGCTGCAATGCCGCTTGCTGAGCAGTGTTCCTAGGCTGCTTGCTGCTGATGCTGCTTCTGTACGTTCTACGCATCAGCAGTGAAACATTGCGTACCCCGCCGAATGCGCTGCAATGCCTTATCGGCTTTGTCTCTGCCGTAATCGAACCTGGCTGCAGGTGCTGCACAGTGAGCTCAATGTGCGCAACGTGCTGCCCGCTAGCTGACTTCCCCTGGTCCTGTCATTTGCTGGCTAACTGTCACTGCCCTCACGTCTGCTGCTGCCACCGCTGCTGCTGCTGCTGCTGCTGCATGTTGTTTGCCTCATCACAGGTGCTGCACAGTGACCTCAAGGTGCGCAACGTGCTGCTGAAGAGCGACGGCAGCAGTGAGCGAGGCTGCGTGGCCAAGGTGGCAGACTTTGGCCTGGCTGTCAAGCTGGAGCTCAACCACACACACGTGTCAGCCTTCCAGGTGCGGCAATTTGACAAGCAAATAAGCAAGGTATTTGAAAAGTAATCAAGCCGTGCGACTGGCTACAGCTACTGTGGAGTGAAGTTCAGACTGTTGTTGGTTCATGCGTCAGCCTTCCAGATGCGGCTGCTGAGACAGGCGCTGCCCCATGTGTTTCAATGCGCACGCTGTTTCTTATCTGGTGTTGGGTCCAGCTGAAACTTGATGAATGGAATCATGTTGGCTGTCAAGTTGGAGCTCAACCACGCGCACGTATCGGCCCTCCAGGTGCGGCCTCGACTGATCTGCTGCACCAACTTTCATGACTGTACTGCTGTATGGAACCCTAGCATGCATTCTTTCCGGGGTACGGTGTCAGGTTGGACACCATACCCCCCATAATATGCACTCACATAGACAGGCACAGGCACTGCCACAAAGTGGCTGCGCACTTGCGCCGTGATCCGTTTGCTATTTTTGGCCTGGCTGTCAAGCTGGAGCTCAACCACACGCACGTGTCGGCCTTCCAGGTGCGCCCAAGACAGCAATTTGAAAGCAGTTTGAATTGCAGTTTGACAGCAAATAGCTTAAAAATCAAGTCGTGCAGCTTGCTACGGCTACTTTGGAGTGAAGTTGAGACTGTTGTTGGATCAAGTGTCGGCCTTCCAGGTGCGGCTGGGACAGGCACAGGCACTGCTGCGGTGTGGCTGCGCACTTGTGCCCTGCTCTGTTTGTTATTTGGCTGTCAAGCTGGAGCTCAACCACACGCATGTGTCAGCCTTCCAGGTGCGGCCTAATCTGATCTGGCTGCACCAACTTTCGTAACTGTACTGGTGTGTTGGGAACCTAGCATGCATTTGTTCCAGGGTACGGTGTCAGGTTGGACCCCGTACCCCCATAATATGCACTCATATAGACAGGCACAGGCGCTGCCACAAAGTGGCTGCGCACTTGCGCCGTGATCCGTTTGTTGTTTGGCTGGCTGTCAAGTTGGAGCTCAACCACACGCACGTGTCGGCCTTCCAGGTGCGGCTGAGACAGCAACTTGAAAAGCATGAATAGTTTGAAAAGCAATCAAGTCGTGCGCTTGGCTATGGCTACTGTGGATTAAAGTTATACCTGTTGCGGGTTCACGTGTTGACCTTGGAGGTGCAGCCTAGGCAGGCACAGGCGCTGCCGCGTGTGTGTGGCTGTGCACTTGCGCCGTGATCTGCTTGTTGTGTTCGGTGTTGGATTCAGCTGGAGCTTGACCAAAGCAATCCTGCCTCAATGCTTGAGTTGCTGTCACCCAGGAGTGTACCTGCTGCTTTTGTTGCTGCTGCGACAGCGCAATGTCCGCCGCAATGTGCACTCAACGTGCTGCTGCTAACATTCTCATTGTTGCATTTAGGAAGAAGCAAAGAGTAAATTGCTGCTGCTGCTGCTGCCGCAGGGCACGATGAGCCACATGGCTCCCGAGGTGATGCTGCAGGGCCGCATCAGCAAGGCTGCTGACGTGTACAGCTTCGGCATCAGCCTCTGGGACCTCTTCACAGGTGGGTGGGGAGCAAACTCAGCCTGGCTTACCTTTTGATAAGGTTTGTGTCTGTGATGCAAACAGCTGCTCCAGTTGCAGGAAGCTGCCTTAGCTGCAGAAAGCTGCCTCAGCTGCAACAAGTACCATCCGTAGCTCATGTGGGGGGCACATGGCTGTTGTCTGTGTGTTGTTGATATGTGCATTTTTGGTATTTCAGATTGCTGCGGGCGTGTACCACTGAAAACACCAAGTGCTGAACACCCCTGTGTTGTTGTTACCCACTTTTCCGCTGTGTGCAGGCGGGCATGCGTACCACGGCATCCCCAAGGCGCTGCTAGGCGGCAAGCTTGCAGCTTTTTTGAACCTCAAGTGCTGAACTTTCCTGTGTTTCCTCTACTCTCTCTCCGCTGTGCGCAGGCGGGCATGCGTACCACGGCATCCCCAAGGCCCTATTAGGCCACCAGGTTGCAGCTGATCTTGATTTCAAGTGCTGAACTTTCCTGTGTTTCCTCTACTCCCTTTGCTGCTGTGCGCAGGCGGGCATGCCACGTTGTCCCCAAGGCCCTGTTAGGCCACAAGATGTTTATGGGCATTCACTACTGAACACATCAAGTGCTGAGCACCCTTGTGTTGCTGTCACCCTCCTTTCCCGCTGTGCGCAGGCGGGCATGCGTACCACGGCATCCCCAAGGCCCTGTTGGGCAGCAAGATTGCAGCTTTCCCGGACATCAGGTGCTGAATTCCCCTGTCTTTCTGTCAATACTTTCGTCACTCCCTTGACTGCTGTGCACAGGCGGGCATGCGTACCATGGAATCCCCAAGGCGCTGTTAGGCCACCAGGTTGCAGCTGTTCTGAACACCAAGTGCTGAACACCCATGTCTTTCCTCTGTTCTCTGTCCGCTGTGCGCAGGCCGGCATGCGTACCACGGCATTCCAAAGGCCCTGTTAGGCCACAGCATTTCTATGGGCATACACCACTGAACACCAAGTGCTGAACACCCCTGTATCTCCCCACCCCCTCCTTCGCTGTGTGCAGGCGGCATGCGTACCACGGCATCCCCAAGGCCCTACTAGGCCACAACAATTTTATGCGCACACACCACTGAAAACATCAAGTGCTGCACACCCTGTGTTGCTGTCACCCCTTTTCCGTTGTGCACCGGAGGGCATGCGTACAAGTACTGAACCCCCTGTGTGTCCTCTACTCCCTTTGCTGCTGTGCGCAGGCGGGCATGCGTACCACGCCATCCCAAAGGCGCTGCTGGGCCACCAGGTTGCGGTGTGTGGGCTGCGGCCTGCCTTCCCCGACTTTGCTCCCACCGAGTATAGGGCACTGGCTGAGGCGTGCTGGCAGGCAGAACCAGAGAAGCGGTGCGTGGGGCCCTTTTTTGTGGGGTGTGGCTGTGTTGGGGGGGGCTGTGAATGGGTGCCTCCTATCTGGGGGTTATGGACGGGTGATGTGGGGGCACTGGCTGAGGCGTGCTGGCAGGCAGACCCGGGTGTTATTGATGCCATCTGTATACCTGTTGCAGGTGATTGCAAGCGTACGTGGTGCCGTAGATAATTGCCACAGCCTCCTTCATCAAGCATATTTCATGTTGTTGCTAACAGTGTTACACGCATGTTACAACACTTTGCAGGCCGTCATTTCAGGAGATCCTGGTCACGCTGCAGCGCATGCGCGCACGTGTGGGTGGCACAACGCCACCAATGGCACAGTACACACCAGGGCTTGCAGCATCGCAGCGCGCCTCGGATGCAAACATGGCATCAGCCTCGCCAGGTCTAACAACACTAGACACTCGGGTGAGTTTGTCTGGAGCGCAGTTTGGAACGCAGTCTGGAGCGCAGTTTAGTCCTGGTGTTTGTGTTTGTGCTGCCAGAGGATCCAAAAGACACACAGATGAATTTTGACCAGTGCCCATGTGACCCATGTGATGTTGGTAGGTGCTGTGTTAGTGCTGCAGCACATGCCAGCAGCGCGCTTTGGATGCAACATGCCATCAGCATCACCAGGCCCAACCACACTAGACAGCCGGGTGAGTGTGGGACGCAGTGGTATTAATTCAGCAACTGCGCCTGTGCTGTGCAAGACACAGTTCTGCCAGCGCTTTGTGTTCGCATGCTTATCATTACACAGGATGAGGTTGACAGTCGTGCGAAACTGCGCAACAATGAAAACCTGACGCACTCTGCTGCGCTCACCAGCAAACGTGTTGACTTGCACAACTGTCCCGCCTGCTGTCCGCAGGTAGCTGCAGCAGCGGATGCAGGCGTCGTTCAGATGACTTCATTCTATCTGGACAACAGCATGTCTACATCAGACGCACAAGGCATGGGCGATGGCATGCACGTACATCACTCGGAAGCAGGCAGCGAAAGCGCAAGCAGTTTGCTGCTGGTCCCGCCTATGCAACAGCAGCAGCTGCAGCAGCAGCAGCAAATAGGGTACTCGTCCTGGATGGCAAACAGCACTCGCTCCGGCAAGGTGAACATCGCTGCACCAACAGCTGTCGTCAATAACTTTAGCACAACTTTTGCCAGAGACATCCACATGCTCTGTCAATGACCAGATGAATGATGGGCGACTGACTAGCGTTTACATTCAGCATGCGCAGGCACAACAATGCACTGGCTATGCCCGGGATGCTCATTTGTGTCTTGCAGTGCCAGCATTGCATGATGTTGATCTTCTGATCTCCTTGCAGTGTGCTTGATCTGTCTTGCCGCATTGCATTCTGCCTGCAGTTGCCACCTATACGGGATGATGGTCCGGAGGAGCCTTGAATGCAACAACCGCTAGCACCATCCACAGCAGCAGCAGCAGCGGTATACCGCAGTGATGCTGCCGTCATGCATAGAGCTCCGTTTGTGCCGAAAGCAGCAGCAGCAGCAGCAGCAGCACAGTGCTGGCAGCTGTAGCGGTACTCAGCAGGAGCCGCCGCACTGCAGCTGCTGCTGACGTACGCGCTGCCGGAAGTGGTCGCTGCATGCATTGCACATGCTGGGCGGCAAACAACCCATCTGTGCTACTGCTCAGGTGGAGGCCTTGCGCACGTGCTGTTTGCACATGTGTGAAGCACACACAAGCACCTTGCTGACAGTGAGCTGTCTTTGGCTTCTGTACACGTGGTGCACAAGGCCTCTTCTTTGTTTGACCAGCTACAGCGGTTGCTGGCCTGACGACCTGTTTGCAGACAGCGGATGTGAACTGCCGTTGCAGCTTCGAGGTGTGCTGCACACTGCAGCAGCAGCAGCAGGGTCTGCTGGTGTATTTAGGCGGCAGAGTTTTCGTGGCTGTTGTTGCTGTTGGCAAGCTTCTGGCTGCCAGGTAGCAGATCACAGAAGACAGCAGCAGCCGCGTGCCTGCTGACTGCCGCATGTCGCGCAGATCAGCAGCTGCAGCAGCGTCATGTGTGCTCTGCACCTGCACCTGCAGCTGCCTGGCATCCTGCTGCTGCTGCTGTTGTGGCGCAGTTGAATTGGGTCGGGCAAGTGTACCTTGCTCCTTCTGCTATGTGTTTGCAGCAGCTGCTTCTTTTGGTGGCGCGGAGCGTTGTTGCGCTGATCTGTTGAGTGTCGGTGGTTTCTGGGTGAGCGTAGCTGCGGTGTCGTTGCAGCAGACCTTGATCATTCAAACGGTAGCACTGCACTTCAAATACATCTGACAGACACTGCATATTATCAGCCACACTGCTATGCACATCAGCGCAATTGGCTTGTGTTGCTCTGTGTGTTAAGCAGTTCAGTGTTTGTTGTTGCTTGTTGCTGCGTGGCCGTGGAACTGCATGTGTTGGGTCCATGCATGCATGTGCAACACCGGGGTGCTGGTATGCATGAACCACCCTGCAGCAGCAGCAGCAGCAGCAGGAAAGTTGCTGTCACAGCAGCAGCGTGTGAGCCAAGCAGCTCTGCTTACGCAGAGGTAGTATGCTAGCATGATTGAGCGGCCTGGTGTGCGTCCTTTGTCAAGTGTCTCTAAGTTATCGTCAGCTCTACCTGTGATTAATTCTAGCAGCAAGTCTAGTTTGCAGACTGCTGTTGGAACCCACGGATGGAACTGGTATCAGGTGTCATGTGCATTACATGCAGGGCACCTCAAAAGAGGCATTGCTGTGTCCTGCATGTTCCGAACATGTTGTATTGCACATCAACAAGTGTCACTGATATATGTTATGTTCACTGGGATGACATCTTCTGACGAGTTGGTGTTGCATGCCGAAAACTGCGACTGTTCAGTATATATTTCTGAGAACTGCGTTTTGGGCTGCGGCTGTCTGGCAGAATACAAAAGTGTGACCTTGGCCACTGTTTGGTCAACCTTCACTATATAGGTGTGCTTGTGCAGTATAGTACGGTTGGGTAGCGCAGAAGTGTGTACATGAGCAAGGCAAACTGCGTGTGACACTCGCACACCTGGAAAGACGTCTCAACGTGTCATCTACTGCAGGGTCAGCACCGCCAGTGCGAGACGTCATCCTACGAAAGGATTACGCCAGTTGTAACAGCAGGCGGTGGTCGCATTGTTGACTGGGGCACCCAGGGCCAGCGACAGCAACAGCATTGCACAACAACTAGCCGGTTGTAGCTGGCCCTTTTTGCATGTGTGCTGGCTTTTGGGGATCTAAGCACGACGGCGAATGTGTTTTTGTGCTGCTCTTTGTTGCAGCTGGTCATGGGTTGTGGCAGCTGGTGGGGTGCTGCAGCTTGTCCGAAGTTCTGCAGCAGTTGTGTTGTGGAGCGATCTGGAGTGCAGCTGCAGTTGTGTTGTGTTGCAATTGTGCTGTGTTGCTGGTTCTGGCTGTCAAACTATCTAGATACCCAGTTGCTCTTGCAGTGCCTGCGCGCTTACCCTGTGTTGCAGTTGTTGCTGTATCATGCCAGACCTTGTGCTACCGTGGTGGTTGCTGCTAGTGATCTGCTGCGCTGGTGCTGTTTAACGCTTGCAGTGCGCCTGACGTGTGCAGCACAGTGCAAGTTATGTTATTAAGTTATGTTTGATTATGCCGCCACGCACTGCTGCAGCTGCTGGCTGTTGCGAATGTGGCCGTTGCAGCAGCGTCATAGCAGCGTGCCTGCAGAGGGAAACGTAGTGGTTGATGTAGTGGACCACAATCACCACTAGCGCGGGCATATGTTGAGTGTCTGGTTAGCGAGCAAGCAGGCTGGCTGTGATACTGCAGTTGGTTCTTGCGTAGATATTTGTCGTTACTCGGTAGACAGATGATGGGCTAGCTGGCTGTACCTTGCTGTAGTGTGCGCTGTAGACTGGCTGCCTTTCTTTTGTTGTGCATCAAGATACAGCGACAGCTGCAGCGAGGAAGGCCGTGGTGGGTGTATAAGACTCGGTGTCTACTTCCATCAGGCCAGCAGCACTACATATAGTGCAGACTACACTTTGTGGCGTCTCAGATCTGCCGGCAGGGTCACACTTATGCGATCAAGAGCAGCAGAGGTTTAGTGTGCGCCGTACCTCAGGACATTATGCTGTGCTGTGGCTGTCTAAGCCACGACATGTGTCATAACCGGTGGTTGCTGATTACAGTTGCACAGGCATGGTGGGCAGCCGCAGCTCTAGAAGAAGCTGTCGTGCTGTGCTGTTGCTTGTGTGGGTATCCACTTGCATCGGTTGGCACCCACACTGCGGCCATGCTGCAGCTGTGTGACGTTCGTGTTATGGCTGGAATGGTAATTTGAAAAGCAATAGCGTAATGCGACTGGCTACAGCTACTGTTGAGACAAGTTCAGACTATTGTTGACTCTGTTTTGTCGTATTACATGGAAAGCGACGCGTTTCGGGCTCTTCACCCTTCATCAGGCTTCAATCCTGTGTGTTTGGGTGAGGTCTCTGGCCATGCTGTGCAGCTGTGTGTCGTTCGTGTTATGGCTGGAATGGTAAGCTGTCTTTCATGGTTGCCTCAGGCCCAGAACAGCATACTATGCCTAGTAGGCATGCTGACCTACACACGTGCGCCGCAGGTTCTGCAGCTGCTGGTGTGTTTGCAGATTCCATGTGTAGGTCTATGCAGTAAGAGCACAGCTGCTGCTGCTGCCAGCTGCATCAATACGACGCTGAGCACAGGCCCTGACTTGTGCAGCATTAGCGTTTGTTCTGTTGCTTTCATTTCATTTGTTACGTTACTGCTGATGCAGCTGCACATGCCACCTGTGGGCAACTGGTGTATGCACCTGCCCATTTCTGATGATGCCCATTTGTGATTATTTCACACCGTGTAAGTCCGTGGCGGCGTGACAATACTTGTGCACATCATTCTCCAAGCATTCGGGCGGTTGAGAATTGCACTGTGCATAGCTTTCGCCGCTTGGAAAGACAGGCTAGTATGTTTGGCACTGGAAGCCAGTAGTTTAAAGTGGCGCGCAACACCACATATGTTGATAGCTGGCCATTTCTGTTGAAGCAATGTTCCTGTGTGACCTGTTGATTGAAATAGGCATAAGGCTCGTCACCCATGGAACTAAGTGTACACATGTGTACATGGCATGCATGCTGGCTAACACTGCATTGTGTGTTCCTCTTGCGGTATTGAACCAGGTGTGGCCAGACTTTTTTGCAAACTCAACAGCAATATAGCATCATGCAGCCATGTGCTTGGCCGCCCCTGGTGCAACGGGCCGTGCAAGTTCAGCGTGTGTAAAAGTAATAGCAGCACCCAAGCAGCAAGGCATGCAGTGACACCATTCCCCTGCAAGCAAGGCTGCTCACTCACGTGTGTGTGCTGTATCTGTTGCTGCAGCTGGTCATAATGCTAGTGATGCGTACCATGCAGTCGCAGCCGTGTCCAGCAAGCTATCGCTGTGCGCAGCGCTGTACAGCACATGTGTCTTGAGAATGCTGCGCAGTGCTGGGATTAATACACGAACCAACGCAGTGCTGCTGCTGCTTTTGTGCAAGCCAACCTTGGCTGCCTGGCAGGTACTTGCCAGTTGCCTGTTGGGTCGGATACAGGGTACTCTATTGTGTGGACTCCACAGAAAGTTTCTGCAGGGGCTGCTTGGTGTTCAACACCAGGTTGGTGGTCGCCAAGCTGAGTCTGCACTGCATGTAGTACAATTTTTTGAATCCTCTTTTTTCTGTGAATCTGTGCAAGTGTTCTGAGTGTCTGGCTAGCATGCGTGAAGTTCACAATTCATGGCAAGCTGATGAGTCGGACAGCATAGTACAGGGAATGTAATATACTGCATGCCGTGCGTCTTCGGAGGAATTGCCAAGAAACTGAACTGATATTACATCCTGCGTGCTGATATCTCCACACATGGATCACTGGCAGCAACAAGCAGTAGCATCATGATCCCACGCAGCTTCTGCAGCTGTTGATCACCAGGTGCACCCAATACACGCACACCACAACAGCCACAGCAGTACATTCTGGCAGTACATTTGCCAAATGTCATGCCGTTTGTGTAGTGTTTGCCGAGCACGCAGCCTGCAGCCCTGCGTGATGTCTAACGCAGCAGTCAAAGTTGTCAGCAGCAGCCAGTCAAGGTGTTGACTTGACTATGCAGATGGTCAATATCTCAGTAATAGTCATATACGTGTGTTTACTCAATGGCACATCGTCAGTGTATGCGAGTGTGTGCCCCCACGATCGAGTCATGACCACGTGGCAGGTAATCATGACGGGGTTGTCCGTGCATTGCATCGCAGCTGGTACCGTAATCTTATGTGTCGGTCGCGCTTGTATTACACAATGCGCATGATGTTTGTGTGAAGTGGAAGATGCTGGACAGGAAGTGGTGACCTGCTTGAGTTGTCGGACAGTGTATTGTTATGCGATTGTAGTAGAAGGTATAATTGGCCAAGTGTAGTGCCAATGCCAGCAGATGGTGAGAAGGACCGAGTTGCAAGGATGGAGTTTGACCGAACCGTACAGATAAGCATCTGGCAGCGACTGAGACAGGTCGATTGCTGTGCTTGTGCAGATTTGTACGTGGCTGAGTGTTCTATGGTTACCATGGAGATCGCGGGTGTGACAGCTGTCACTTGTCTGATGGTCTCCCTGGCCAGGTGCATATATGGCTTATATATAAGCTGGTGCTCCCTCTGCCTGGCCAGGGTTGATTTGATACGTTCTCGTTCTCTCCCTCACTGTCAGTTTGCTATTGTTCTTTCTGGTTCTTATTCTTGTTCTGTCAGCGCCTCAGTGTGCTTTTGCCTCAGTGCAGCTGTCTTGCCTCAGTGCAGCAGTGTTGGTCCTCTTCTCTCATGGTAACTCTCTAGGCTTGTCTTACAACGGCAATTCCAGGTGCGTGCGAGTCTCTCTTTGACATCTCACATCCAGATCTAGATCTAACCCGCTTCTAGCTTAGTTCAGCCTCGATACAGCTTGCATTTTGCAGGACAGCTGGCTCTCAGTGCTTTTGGCAATAGCAGACGGCAGTAGTAGCAAGTTGTGCCAGCGCCGCCTCTTGCTAGAGTTCAATAGAACGTA
>CADDIJ020000985.1:15224-82477 GCA_902809745.2 Tetradesmus lagerheimii | reverse complement strand
TTGGCATGGCTGCGGGCTTCTGCTGTTGGTCCAGCTCCCGCACTAGCCAGTGGCTCAGGTCGAGAGCAGCAGGTCCACTGTAGCCCTGCAACACCAACAGCAGACACCAGAGCACACTAGTCATATAGTGTGAGCACACAAATCTTGCTGTGCTGTTGCAGCACCCTTGCTGCGATTGCTTCCTGCAGTTGGCTTTTCAACAACATGATGCAGCAAAAAATAAAGCATTTGGTCTACCTTGTGTTTGGGCAGCGAGCCACCACGTTATGCTACTGCAGCCACCCTGCTAGGCTTGCTGGCTGCGAGATCCGTCCCACAGCCATGAACATCACTAGTTGTGGCCATCACTTGGACCATATGATACCACACGCTTGTACACCATACACCAACAAAGCTTCCAGACAACCACCAGCACCTTGTGTGTGAAGAGCAGGCCGCCCTGTTGAGCTACTGCAGCCACTGTGCTGGGCTCGTTGGCTGCCACAACCCTACCACACCATCAACGCATCACACAGCAACTCAACTCCCCGACGACAACTTGTTCTTGTTGTTGAGCCTGTACCTTGTGTGTAGCTGCAAAAACAGTACCAAAACCATCAATGCACCACACAGCAACAGAGCTTCAAGAAGTTCTGGGCAGCAGCCAGCACCTTGTGTGTGAAGAGCAGGCCGCCCCGCTGCGCCACTGCAGCCACCTTGCTGGGCTTGTTGGCTGCAGTGCAGCTCAGCCGCACAGACGGCAGCGTCAGCCCTGCACAAGCCATGCATAGCACAGAACACAGGAGAGTTAAGTGTGCTTTGCGCGGAGTTGTCAACGATGGTTTGGGATTATGGTTTAACAGGTGCAGCTCAGCCGTACAGATGGCAGCGTCTGCGCAAGTCATGCAGCACATGGCATACGGGAGTCGGGGTGTGGGGTTGTCTTACCATACGCTACTCATTGGGCGCACGCCAGGCCCTGTCAATGATTGACAGCTGCACCACAGTCTCGTGGACGGCAGCATCAGCACACATTCAGCCTTGAATTTACTCTACTCCTACTTGGCGCAGCACTGCCAACTGCCCACCTGCAAGTTGCTGACCACCCGGATGTTGACCCTTGAGGGGGGTCAGTGCCGCATACTGCTGCACCAAATTGTGCCCCAAGCCCTGCAGCAGATTCAGCCCCGTTCCATCAGTGCCGACAGCTGGGAAGGATCGGCCTCCTGCAGCAGCAGACATCGCAAAAGTTGAGCTGACACGGGATGATGACATGCAGCTGTGCCCTAAGCCCTGCAGCAGGTTGAGCCCTGTTCCATCAGTGACAACAGCAGGGAAGGATCGGCCACCTGCAACAGCATGCACAACAGACCCAGGTATTGTCAAGTGGACTGTAGTTAGGGTTGAGCGGTGCTGGAGTGATAACGGACAGCAGGCCAAGCGCGATCAGTGCCAACAGCAGGGAAGGATCGTCCACCTGCAGCAGCAACAGCGCGGTTATTGAGCTGACACGGGATGTCGGAATGCAGCTGTGCTTTGATCCCTGCAGGGGGTTCAGCCCTGTGCCGTCAGTGCCAGCGAAAGCAAAGAGTTGAATGCTAACTCCATCACCAGCCAATTCAGCGAAAGAGAGACCACACAACTGATTCAGCATGCTGAGATGTCATCAGAAGGAGTGCAGCAGAAAAGCGGCATAAGAGCAATTCAGCTTCGACACACCGTCATGCTGTCCCTTTCAGTGACACACAGCCATTATGGCCTCTCACCTGTGCTGAATATGATGCGCTCAGCAGACACCTTGGCACCACTGGCCAGCTCAACAGTCCAGCTGCTGCTGCTGCTAGAGCCGCCAGCTTCCTGCAAACCTCTTGCTGCTGTTGTTGTCTGCGGCGGCTGCAGGGCCTCTACGCTTGCATTGTACACAAAGCGTACCCCAAGCTGCTGGCAGGCCTCCACAAGGCGATCCCTGACCTGCACATCAGATCAACACAAGATGCTTAGCGGTACTTGCAGCTGTGATGTGCGACATGCTGAGCGTGCGCTGCCCTTCGCAAAATGCGAGCCCTAACCTGCACATCAGCTCAGCCATGAGGGTTTGATTTCAAGCAATGACGTTTCCGGCAAGCGCTGACCGCCCCAAGGCAACCCCTGACATGTGCAACAGCACAGCACAAGCTTATCATCTGCATCGCCATGATCCAACAATTGCCAGCACGCTGCCACCACACTCCCAAACTGCCCCTTACTGCAAACGTGTTGTGGGAAGATGAGCAATAAGTGCCGCTATCGCTGCTCACCTCTCTGCTGCTGTTGCTTGCAGGGAACCACTTGTTGGTCTCCTGCTCCAGCTGCAGCTGCAGCCCAACATCAACCGACAGCCTGGCAGCAGCAGCAGCAGCAGGGGCAGCAGGCGCAGCAGCGGCAGTGGCACACAAAACTCACCATCATATGCCCGGCCAGCAAGCATCTTCGCTTCATGAGAACACTCGGCACAGTACACACATGCCAGCAACACAAACATGCCAACAGAAAGCACCGCGTGAAGCCTCCTGCTCCAGCTGCAGCTGCAGCCCAACATAAACCGAAAGCCTGGTGGCAGCAGCGGCAGCGGCAGCAGTAGCAGCAGCAGCAGTGGCAGCGGCACACAAAACTCACCATCACATGCCTGGCCAGCAGGCTACTTTGCATAATGCGAACTCTTGGCGCAGTACGCACATGCCAACAACACAAACATGCCAACAGAAAGCACCGCCTGGAGCCTCCTGCTCCAGCGCAGCTGCAGACCAACATTCGGTGAAAGCATAACGGTAGCAGAACAGGAGTCATGCTGTAGCAGTGCAGCAGCAATAAGATGCTGCTGCTGCCGTGCCATGTGCTGCACATGCAGGCATGCATTCACACCATGCATTTGCCCCACTCACCAGTCTTTGCAGTCCTGCAAGGCCCAGCTGACCAGCACAGCACGCAGCGCGCCCCTGCTGCTGCAAGACTTGAGCACATGGTTGTGAACCCATCATAAAGTTTGCACTCACCAGTCTTTGCAGTCCTGCAGGGCCCAGCTGGTCAACACAGCATGCAGCGCGCCCCTGCTGCTGCAAGACTTGAGCACATGGTTGTGAATCTACCACAAAGTTTGCACTCACCAGTCTTTGCAGTCCTGCAGAGCCCAGCTGGCCAGCACAGCACGCAGCGCGCCCCTGCTGCTGCAAGACTTGAGTGAACGGTCATAAGTGCATGATGCTTTATGCTGATCTCACCCGTCCTTGCACTCCTGCAGGGTCCAGCTCTGCTGGCAACCCTTGACTGAACGGGCATTAATGCATCATGCCTCATGCTTGACTGACCAGTCTTTGCAGTCCTGCAGGGCCCAGCTTGCAAGCACAGCGCTCAGTGGCAACTTATACACCCAATTGCCGGTAATCTGCTGCAGCCCAACTCACCAGTCTTTGCAGTCCTGCAGGGCCCAGGTTGCTAGCACAGCACGCAACGCGCCCCTGCTGCTGGAATGATTGTATGAAAAGGTCCCAAATTCATCTAATTTTCCACTCACCAGTCTTTGCAGTCCTGCAGGGCCCAGCTCGCCAGCACAGCACGCAGCGCGCCCCTGCTGCTGGCTGTGAAAAAGTCAATGCTAGGGTCAACAGCCAGTGGCAGCACGTTGCACCTGCTGCCGCCACTCATTAGGATCTTCTTGCCTGCCTCGCGCGTGCGTTCAAGCACCGTCACCTGCATATACACGAGGGCAGAGTGCGACAACAAAAGCGGGGGTTGAGTGTGCAAGAATGCTGCCGCCACTCTTGGAAATCTTCTTGCCTGCCTCACGTGTGCGCTCAAGCACCGTCACCTGCATACACGAGGGGTGTTAGGGGTGAAGTGGGGTTTTGGTGCGTAAAACAAGATGGGCAGTGTGACTGCAGTGGCACCTGCTGCGGCCGCTCTAGAGTATCTTCTTGCCGTCTCACGCGTGCGTTCAAGCACCGTCACCTGCATACATACACGAGGGCAGAGTGTGATAACAGCAGTGGGGGGTAAGTCTGTAAAATTGAATCGCAGCGCAGATGCAGTGTGACTGCAGTGGCACCTGCTGCCGCCGCTCATTAGGATCTTCTTGCCGGCCTCACGTATGCATTCAAGCACCGTCACCTGCATACATACACAAGGGCAGGGTGTGACAGCAGGAGTGGGGATAAGTCTGTAAGGTGGATTGAAACACAGCGCAGATGCAGAGTGACTGCAGTATAATGTTCTGCCGCCACCCGTCAAGGTGTTGTTGCCTGCCTCATGCGTGCGGACAATCACAGTAACCTACACTGACCAGTCCGATGATCTGCCAACTAGGATGTAATAGAATATCAATGTAACAGCACATGCATCAGAATCATCTGCCTAACTGTGCTGCTGCTGTAGCTCAAGGGCCTCACACCTTTGCACGTATTAGATGATCAATGTAACAGCACGTCATCTGCAACTCTGTGCTGCTGCTGTAGCTGACAGACTTCGCACCTTTGCTCCCGCAAGTGTTGCAAAGTAGGCTGCTGTTAGCCCTGCTGCCCCTCCCCCCACCACAAGCACCTGCGCAGACGCTGCACAGCGCACAGCACAGTGAGGCCCTTGTGTCAACACAGGAACTCAGTAATTTCCTTGGCCAGCATTCATGCGCAATGGACGGCGCAGGTGCTGTGAGACACGGCTGGTGCTGAAACAACAGTGACATGCTGGCTGTCAGCAACCCAGGCATGCAGGCACAACAAGATGTGAGTATTGTGCACTGCTGATATGTGCGTTGTGCATCAAGGAGCCCAATAGAATCATACTCAAAGTGTCCCAAGCCCAAATGTGGGGGGAGCATGCATATTATGCGCGCAAGAGATGTCAGCATGCTGCGCCACACCTGGCAGGGGGCTGCTCCTTGGCGCTGAACTGAAATTGCTGCTGCTGCTGCCTGCCTTTGGGCCGGCACGTGCAACGCTGCTGCCTCTGCCGCCTGTGCTACTGTCGCTGCCCTGGTTCCTGCTCGGTGGTCTGCTGGCGCCGCTGCCGCTGCTGCTGCTGGGCGCCCGCTGGCTGCTTTGCTGCTGCTGGCGCTGGCCCTTGCCCCGGCTAGAAGACCTACCACGCGCCTGCTCCTGCTGTTGCCGTGCTGGACCACTGCTGCTGCTGCTGCCCCTGCTGCTGCTTCCACCGCCAGAGCTGTGGCGCGTGCCAGTGCCAGTGCTGCTGCTGCCTCCTCTGCCCGAAGGCCTGCCAGCTAGGCACAGTATGAATCTCCTGCAGTCTATGCCACTGCTGCTGCGGGCGTTGGGGGTTGGTTGCAGGCAGGGCAGGTGTGGCTGGCAACGCCACATCCTGCTAGCAGCCGCAGCTGGCAACGCCATGCGGGAGCTTTGCAGCAGCATGCTGCTGTCTGACTGACACCCTGAAATCCACTAAAAGCTGTTGCAATACAAGTGGCTACGGTGCAAAGCAAGGAACCTTGCAGCTCGTGCTGCTGCTGCTACTGCTGCTGTTGCTGCCGCTGTTGTAGCTGTTGCTGCGGTTCGAGTCCTTTAGCTGGGCCTTGGGTCACGAAGATGTATGATAAGCGCTCGTATCTGAGGCTTGAGTCAGTCCTGTGACCTCGAAATACAAAAGGTGAACACTGGCGAAGCCAAGTTCCGGCACAGCTGTAACCACAGTTGAACTTGCCACTTTTCCTGAATGACCGCATGTACGTAAACTCGTGACAGTAGTATTATGGATCTTTCTGTTGATCAATGAGGGGTAACGCGGGCTACCACACCCTATGCCCGGCCTGCAAGGGGTGCCCACCGGGCCAGGACATGCTGCATGTCCCTTGGGACCTTTGCACTCACATATGCGTCAAACCAGGAACGTAGAGAGTTAAATTGCACCAGAAATATGACTTTGATGTTGATTCCAGAGTTTGTGGCGCCATACCCAGTGTCCAGAACAACTGCACAGCGATCTGTTCAGGAAGTTCTTGCACAAATTGCTGAAAGGAGCTGTGGTGAAAGGTATCCATTTTTCTGCGTCTGTGTCCGCCATTCTCAAAGGGTTGCCAGAGCAATTGGATGGCTCTCACACAATTGCTTTTTGACATGCCAATCCATCCCATTGTTGCACCCTGCCACGATTTCAACTTATCATGGGCACAAAAGTCAACAGCACATCACAGGATGCAGTAACGCGTGGCACTTACATCAGTGTGCCATACGCTAACACTTCAAATCCAGCGTACCTTGCTGGCGGATGGGTTGTGTGATGTACAGTCCCAGTCCATGGCACGCACGTTTGCTGCAGCCCTTTAAACGGCCTAGAGTGAAGAAAAATAGCGTTGATCAACATACTTAACATTGTGAGGCTGGCTTTGTAGGCTGATCTAGCTGTCATCAATTGATGTCCGTGGGACTTGCCACACAGGTGACCTGCCAGCCTGGCTACAGCTCAGAAGCTGCAGACGGTGCCAAGATCTTAGCTTCAAGAGCCGCGCGCGGGGCTCTGAAACCATATACATTGCAACTTCAACCTATATTGAGTTTCTTTGTGGCAGTATTCGCGCTCCAATGGACGGATAACTACCTGCACTGTATGCCTCCCGTGCAATAGGACATCTGCTTGAGATGACGCCTCCGGCCCCGTACGATGTACATTTGATGCCGGCATGAAGAACAGCCATTCGTTTGGATCTTAGCCGCCCGCTTGGGCTGCAACAGGCTGCACAACGAACTTTGCAAGTCAGTCAAGCAAGCACTCTAATACTATCTTGCTCTGCTTGGTTGAACTCATTCCTGATACACACCAAACACACTTCCGCATGATCAGGCTCACAAGAATGCTCCTCCTGGCGCTCCTGGCGCTGTCAGTGACTGCGCAGCAGCAGCACAGCCTGGCCCTGCCTAAAGGCCCCAACCCCGATAGTTGCGTGACCAACCCGCTACAATCGAACTGCACGAGCTACCAGTATCCAACCCAGGATGCTGCAGCCGACTTGGGCAAGCTGTGCAACGCCATGCACTTCATGGCTTCCTGCAGTGTTGCGAAGGCCTGCAATGCTTCAGGCGCAGGACCAGATGGCACCGGCCCTGGGGCAGCAGAAGTTAGCAGCAACAACCCCAACGTATGCAGCCCCTTGAACCAGGTGGCAACGGTTTGCAAGCTGGACAAGGGCATGAGCCGAATGATGGGTGAGCAGCGAGGCAGCAGTGGGACTGCTTGCAGGAACCTGCATGTGTCTGTTGTACGTGTCATGATAAGCATGCAGAGGAGCTTTAGGTGATGCAGCTGCCTTCCAGGCCTTGCGTTGAAGCACTCCAGCTGCTGTTCTTCTGGCAGTAGCAGGTGCACATGGGGGCGTGGCTGTTGTCCTGCGGGTCACATGACCTACCCATGTGGGGCAGCGACTCATGGGATGGGGGTGTTACTTTCGCACACAGTGCTTTGGCTGGGAGCGGCGGCTCAGAACTCCTGGCAGTGCATGTTGGCATGTGGCTCCGACCTATTTGTTGGTATACTTGCCCACAGTTCAGCCCCTGCTGCCGTTTCATTCAGCAGTACAAGCAAGCAGTACAAGCAGCTGTGTACATCCTGTACGCGTGAGAGAGAGCAGCTGCAGATAGGCCCTGCATGCTTTGACACTTACAGGTCTGCTGGGTGTGCTGCCATTGCTGCTGCGTGTTGCAGGGTGCACAAACTATAACACAATGTGTGTTGAAGGCAGCAAGGTAAGCAGCGGGGAGGCAGCTGCAAGATGGCTGGGGCAGCAGAACATCAGCTGCTGTTCATGAGCTGGTAACACATCGACTATGTGCTCTGACACAGCAGCAGCAGCAGCAGCAGGCGTGTATAGGGTTGCCTGGTGGCGCAATACGAGTGTTTGAGCCAGCGATTGGGCCGGGCTGCGCGGCACAAGGGCATGTATCTGCACAGCAGCACATGCCAGTACAAGTGCAAGCTAGCAAGCCCCTTGCCTCATGACGCTGGCCACCTTGGCGCTTACACTCCTGCTTCTCTGTCTGTTGCTGTCGCTGCTTTCGCCACCTGGTTGAACCCTGTCTCCTCTCCTGCAGGTGCCTCAGTGCAGCAGCTTGCCAGGCTTGCAGGACATCCCCACCTCGGAGACAGTCAACAAGCAGGTGCGGCCTGCAGCGTGAAGCACGTGCGCTAGGCTAGAAGGCTAGGAAGAGACCATGCATATGCGGTACACAGGATGGCTTTGTCCGTATGATGCAGTTGACAGAAGAAGGCACGTGTTGGTGCAGCTGGTGCGTTTGCACCTCTGGCTAGTGACTTGGTGTGACGGGCTGCGTGGGGAGCTTGGCCTCGGCATTTCTCCTGCTGCGCGGTGGGGTGTATCGTATGGTGTTTATCAGTATTCATTGACTGCTGATTCTGCAGGTGCACAGCATTTGTGATGAGACAAGCCTGACACATGCTAGTGGCTGGACAGCCACATCTGGACGATTCCATAACTATGGATGCTGCTGCTGCTGCTGCAGGTGCGCAGCATCTGTGAGGAGATGAGCATGGATGGCTGCGAGCGCTGCATGCCCAGCTGGCAGGCCGGGCGCACATGGGCAGACTGCGACCTGCTGGACACGTACAGCCTGCTGTGCTACGCAATGCCAGGTGGGTGCGGTTTAGCTGCCGGAAAACCGTTGCTTTGGTAATCGTGAGACGGTGGTTGTTTTGCACATGAGCGGACTGAAACCTGCTGGACACGTACGGCCTGCTGTGCTACGCAATGCCAGGTGGGTGCTTGTTCTGGTACTGTGTTGAACCACGCATACGAGCAGTGGTGTTTGTTGCACTGCAATCTGTTGTAATGGTGGCCAGATTGTCTCTGTGCACAGTGTTCTCAGCCATTTGAAGTGCCAGTCCTGTCACTGTGGTCACGTGCCGCAGGCTAATTTCTTGCTGCGTACCAGAACTGCTTTAAGCAATATCTTGTGAGAGTGCGTGGGCAGTCGCTGCAGTGCTGGCGGTGATGTTACTTTTGCTGCTGTGTTTCCATGCCGCAGAGATGCCTCAATGCTCCGACTGGCAAGCCATGTGCAAGGCCTCATCACTGCTCTTCTGACACATGAGTGCTGCTGGATGTCATATAGTGTGTTTGCCTATCATGCTGCTGCTGCTGCTGCTGCTGCTGCTTGTTACCATTTGTGCAGAGATGCCTCAATGCTCCGACTGGCATGCCATGTGCAAGGCGGACTCCTCCCTCCTCTTCTGCCACGGCACTGGCGGCGATGGTGGCAGCGGCAGCGGTGGTGGCAGCGCAACAGCTGGCCCCGTCATGAAGATGTACTTTTTCCAGGAGATGCCCTTCTACCTGCTGTTCAAGCAGTGGACGCCTCGAACAAACACTGACCTGGCAGGCGCCTGGATCGCGATCTTCGCGCTGGGACTTCTGTATGAACTTCTGCAGATGCTGTACGGGAGGTTCGAGGCGAAGTTCTGGGCGCGACACGCAGCCATGCACAGCAGCGGCGGCTGCGGGTTAGGCCCTGTGCCGAGGGATTTAGAAGGAGGGTATACCAACGGACGGCCGTTGGGTGAGGGTGTTGATAGCGAGCAGAATGGCGTCGCGCTGACAGTGGCACTGACTGATGCCGCGCCCTGCAAGGGTTGCTGCAGCAATGACGTGTTGACAGAGACAGCTAGCTCTTCAGCTGTTGCTGCTGCAGCAGTGATCTTGCCGCAGCAGGTGGCAGGCAAGCTTTCCGCGCCCAGCAGCACCTGCTGCAGGAGCAGCAAGAGCAAAGCGGGCTGCTTTGGCGGTGCAAATAACAAGTTTGCCGCGAACAGCAGCTCATACTTCCAGCCTGATCTCCTGCTGATGGATTTTGCGCGTGGAGTGTCGCGGTTTGTGCTTGCTGGCATTGCATATCTGCTGATGCTTGCGGCAATGTGCTACCACGTGGCGATCTTCTTTGCTGTTATCTCGGGTGTCGGTGTCGGCAGCATGCTGTTTGGACGGTGGCGGTTCAACTCGGGTACTGCAGAGGGGTATAGCCACTGTGGCTGCGGATCTAGCTAGGGATGGCAGGAGTGCTTCTCTGTCGTTGTACTGTTTATTGCGGCTAGAACTGCACACTGTCCCGCAGCGCGGCAGTAGCAAGCATGCTGCTAGCACCAGTGGTGCTGATCCCTGCAAGTGACAGCACATGCAGCCTGTGTTGTGGATTGCAGCTTTGCATGTCACTTTTGTGCTTGCTAGTCAGCTGTGTGCAAATCGCCTTGCTATGGTCATGGGCTAAGGGTCCTGCTTGTACTGCTGTGGCCAGTCAGTGGTCACTTTAGGTTTTGTGTTATAGCCTGCAGCGTTGTAAACTGCTCATTGCATATAGCATCATGTGCTGTGCTGCAGTTCAGCCCCTGTTGCATAGCCTTCTAGAGGGGGGTTTCACAAGAGGATCGTGCAAGTGTGTGCAGTCCCGCAGCAGATGAACGGTCGCAACTGCAGCCACTCGTGTGTTCTCTGTAGGTTTGTGTCTAGTGCTGCCGATGTTTGAGGAGCGCTCCCGGAGGTGAGTCACGAGGACACCAGCTAGTTTAGGTTAGGTACAGTCTCCTCATGTATGTCTGCTGGGCTGAGGTTCTGGGGTAGCAAGCATCGTTGCGAGTTGTGAGATAGCTGCCGCTGTGTTGCTGGTCAGCAGGAGCTGCAGCTTTTTTCTTATAACGTGTCATAACAGGTGCATTCGTCACAGTGTGTGTCTGCCACAGATACGGCGATGTGCTTATGGGTGTTTGGATGTTGCGTATACTTCCTTGACAGGTGACGCAGGCACAGGTTTGCTGTATGAAGCTATGGCTCTAGAGTCAGCAGAAGAGTGTGCTGTGGCAGAGTGGTGTTGCTGTCTACATGTCATGTGCTGCTGAGAACACTGCACATCGGTGAGCTTCCACCAGCTGTCTTCTGCACTGAGTTTTGACACGCACATGACGCAGCTGCTGCAAGGCTTGGCTCTCTTTTGCAGAAATGCAGGACAGCGCGCATCATCTTTTGCATATCATTGTCTCCGCATCTATCAGTTGATGCTGAGCAAGGCAGAGGCGTTTTGGTGGCTAGCACTGGGTGCGGCCGCTTGCTAATAATAATAATCAATCCTTGTAAGCCATACCTTTCGGCATCGGCAACCGCGCCTCACCCACTGGGGAGGCGGAAAGCAGACTGATTATTCTCTCTATTTTCGGTGTAAGGTAGACCACCCAGACCCTTACACCCCTTACTAGGCAGCATGTGGGAATCACCCCATACGGTGGACTGCATACCTAGCAGGGCCGGTGTGTATATAGCCAGCACTCGACGGAGTCCTGCGGAGAGTCGCGAGGACATTAGCAGCATCCTTCCTTCGGCTTTCGCCGACTGTATCCCTGAGTCCAGGGACATACTGCTTAGGCTCAGAATCGAACCTGCAACCTTTCGGCCACTGTTCGTCCGTCATCACCACTGCGCCACGTGTTTAACGTCCCGCCGGAGGGTTCTCTGCCTCTGCGCAGTGGGTTGTCGAAGCGTGCTGCGTCTGGGTTCAGTGTGCCCCTTGCTGTGGCGCTCGCCCTGTGTCTGTTTGTTTCGGTGTGCCCTGTCTTGATCCAGGGGTGTGGCCTGTCTGTGTGTCGGCATCCGTGCTGGCTATGGACACCACGGGCATGCTGGATGTCGAGCGTTTTTCCCAAACATGCTAGTCACGAGCCCGTGCGCTTTTAACCCGCGTGTACTCAACTGTGCGGTTACGCTGTGGTATGTCTGGTGTGGTGTCGCGGCGCCACCCATGTGTGTCATACTCTCTTTTGTTGTCATTCTGAATCATTCACAGTCTACTGATGTGTAGCTAGCTGTTCCACTAAGCGTAGGCTGGCAGGTTTGTGCGCAGTCATGCCACTGCTTGCAGTTTTGTTGTGACCGCAGGCGGCTACTTAGTTTGACCGTGCTCCTCTTGCAGGGCCATGGCCGAACCCTGCCACCTTGGTTGAGGCAGGGTGGGATTCTAGTAGTACACATGGCAGCAGTTGAACACTGCTCCGCATCCATGGCTCTTGTAGGTTTTCCAGACTAGGAGCTGCAACCGTGGGTCGTCCAGGCGCAACACCTTGGCATGTAGTGGGCTGGTGTCACATGTGGAAGCGCCTGGCGTGTGCCTGGCCATGTAGGGCCCTGTTGGTATGCTAGGGAGACTCAAGCAGACCTGGCCAATCTGCCGCAATTGCGCTCTTGGTCTGGGTCGGTGGCTGCCTGGCTGATGGTTGTGGCACTGTTATCACACTGTCATCATCATCATCATCACAGCATGTCCTGCTTGTGGTCAGGGTGTTGAGTCTTTGTCACATCTGATGTTTGATTGTCCCGCTACTTCTGCTCAGAGGGATACTATGCTTGATGAAATTCGGTCTGTTTTGCGTGATGTTGCTGGCGGCGCTGAAAAATTGCGCAATGTGTTGTCGTTGACTGATGCATCCACTAAGTTGTTGCGTTTTGTTTCTGACGATATTTGGGGTAGTAGGGGGGTGTGCCGAGTGATATCTAGGAGCATTGCTGAGTATCTTGTCCAAGCTTGGGATGTGCGTAATAATTGCAAACACAATGGAGCAGTGCTCCCTCTTTCTTCCGCTCCTGAGGGGCGCGGGGCCGATGGCGTTGATGCTATGGCTTAATGGGTAACATGATGATGATGATGATGATGACAGTGTCTTACAGCGGCTGCACATGGCACACCGCCACACCATCTGAAGCGCGTTCCTCCGTAACAAACTGGTTCAACAAGACTTGAGTTCATTTGCCATCCCTGCCAGCCATTCCTGTACACGACCACTGACTTACTCAGCAACTGGCCGATGATCAGGCCCGCTTGTGGTGTGGACAGAACCAAAACTTTGCATTGCACACTTGCACTGCAATGCTCAACTGTGCTGCAAAGCATTACATTACTCAGACCACCCGCTGCAATCAACCAACGTACAACTTCCAACAGCAAGATGAGCGCTGCATTCTGCGGGCTAGCTGGCCTGCACCTGGCAGAGCTGTTCACGACAAACTTTGGCCTTAGCACGCATATCAAGTCCTTCCGCTGATGACCATTGCTTCAACAGCAGTAATCACTCACACCAAGCCCCTTAACTTGGCAACCTGCGGGCTAGCTGGCCTGCTCCTGGCACAGCAGCCACGGCCAAACACACACAACGCAATGCCAAACACTACGCCAGTCGGCACCCGCAGCAGCAGCAGCAGCAGCACACCATGTGACAGCAGCGCAGTGTTCGCAACGGTAGGATCCATGCGGATGCTCAACAGAGATGCTGACATATTCACTGCCTGCGCATGAACCGGTGCTGCCTCCTTCCCTGCTGCTACGCTCACACCATCAGCATCTGCAATCGCCTTGTTCAACTGCGGAGGATCTGTGCAGCTGGCATCCCCCTGCCTGCGCTTTACTGCTAGATAGAACGCCCGGATCTGCGTAGGGTTCAGCGTCACCCGCGTTTCAATTGGGATGCTGCCAACCAGCCGGTTGCTGGTAAAGCTTATTCCAGCTTTTGGCAGCACCAGCGGCGGCTGCCATGTGGTGAGCGTGCGGCTGTAGTTGTAGCTGGGCCGGCGCTCATCTGCCTCTGTCAGCGGACGTTCACCAAACAGCGTTGCTTCTTGGGCACCCGCAACATCCAGCCGCAGCAGCTTGGCTACTGTTGAAAGCTGTACGCTAGCTTGCTGTGACAGGATCGGATGCTCTCCTGCTTGGAACATGTGGGACAGCCTGAGTAGTACAGTGCTGCAATTGAGCCATTTGCTGGTGAGGATGTGCACGTTGGCTGGCAGGATGTCTGCGGTGCTGAGGCCGGTTGAGAGGGGTTGGTATTGCAGGCTGGGGTGTGGGATAGCACTGAAGGCCAGCTGCAGAGGGTCATTCAACACCTGAGTACAGCAACAGTGGCAGCAGCAGTCAGCGTCATGTCAATCAGTAGGCGCCCGCTGTCATGATGTCATCGCGTCACACAAGGAGTTGCGTACTGCAAGGTGCACAGGCAGCCAACACATCATAGCTCAACACAACTTTGTTGCCTGTGAATGCTGCCACACATCATTCATGTATCGCACAGTCGGCTGTTTGGCATACAGCACATCAACTCAGCAGTGGTGTCCTTACCTGTTCATAGTGCCTCCTGGTCCGCAACAGACTGCCCGCGTCATCACCTTCTGCCAGCCCAAATGACACAATGTGCGTGCCAGACGCTGCATTGCTGTCAATCAAAGCCTCCTGCATCCCCTTTCCATCGTCATCCGCACTAACCCTGTGCAAATGCACATCCATCTGGCCATCCACCAGCGACACAACGCCTTGCGCACGGTCAACTGCCACGTGCATTGCTGACTCATCGTCCTGCAGGTACGCACCAGTCGTGATCGGGTAAATGTTCCCTGCAAGCTGCTCGCTGCCTGCAGGAAGGCTGAACGACGGCCGGTACTGCCGCCGGCGCTGCTGGTACTCCCGCCCGTTTGCATCCGTGAACCACAAACCCTGGGACTGAATACTCGTGTTATAACGCACAAACACCTCCCAATCAACTCTGCCTGCAGGTCCTGCTGTCCAGTCCATCTCTAGATGAGATTGGCCAACCCAAAGACGGGTTGTCAGCACACCAGGCATGCGATAAAAGCGCTGCCGTATCTCCTGCATGATTGGCCCCTTGATGACGTTCACTTCACTGGGGACTGGCGCGTGTGGCTCGCCATGTGCCTTGAAGGTATATGCACCAGATCCTTCAAAGCTGTTCTGGTACTTGATGAGTGCAGCACTGAAGTTCATTGTGTGACTGCCAATCTTCACACTGCTGATGCCTGCTGGACCAACTGTCATCTGGAGTTTGCCGTTTGACAGGATCATTGGCTGCTGAGTGCTGCTGCTGGCTCTGCCATTCTTGAACAGCTGTACCACTTCACAATCAGAGGAGGCATCCTGCAGTGACTGCTGTTTAACAACAGCGACTCCCTTGACGTCATCAAGAGTTGTGTTAGTAACACTGTTACTAACACCTGCTTCATCTGGCAGCCGCACAACCTTGTACACAGCATGACCAAGTGGCGGTGCTGACACCATCACTGCCAGTTCAGCTGTGGGCTTATTTCTGCCTCCTGCTGCTCCCTTGCTGTTTGGCCAGACCAACTGCATCCCATCTGGCAAAGGCACCACCTGGCTCTGTACAGGCTTGGCATCTGGCCCTGTTACTGCATACTGACCATCCTCCACTGGAATGCGTACACCCCAGTTGTAGCTCCAAGACAGCGGGTTATAGACAACCAGCAAGAAGCCTCCGTTGTGGGAACTGGACAAAAAGACAGAGCTGCTGCACAAGCTTGCGTTGAGGTTGAGGCACATGCTGAGCACCGGTAATTGATTGCTGCTGCTGCTGCTGCCAGCAGCAACACTGGCTGTTGCCTCTGCAGAGCCTCGCACATGTTCTTCTTCTTCTTTTTTTTGTTCTTGTTGTTGTTCTTGCTCTTCTTGTTCTGCTGCTGCTGCTGTTGCTGCTGTTTCATCTGGTCCATCTGCTGGTTCTTCACTGAAGGCAAGTTTGACAGCTTCTTGTTCTGCAGTGTTTTCTTGCGTCAGTCGGCGCCTGAATATGCTGCCAATGCGCATCTCAGCTGCGGCAGCCTTGGCTGCTGCCGCATAGCTTGCACTACTACTGCTTGCATTGCCGCTGCTGCTGCCAGGGGTGCGCAGTGTCATGGTGCTGATGCCTGCACTGGGGTATAGCAGCTGCTGCAGGCCCTGCAGGAATTTGGGTGCTGCTTTGACCATGCCCGTGTGAATCCAGTGCTCATAGTCCTGTGCAACCAGCAGCTTCTGGGTGCCTGCAGAGTTGCCAAACAGCAGTGGCAAAAGCGCATGCATATGCTTGTCAAAGCTTGCTGGCATTCACATCCAGTACAGTCTGCTGCTTCAAGACAGAGTGCCACAGGCGGTACTGGACAAGCTAGCAGAGCTCTTGCCATGTCATATCGGGCACAAAGCAGCGCATGTGCATGCATGCATGCCATATTCATACCATCACCGCACCTGTGATGCCGTCATGGTGCAAGCTTGTGGCCAGCGCAAACTCAAGCACAGCAGCATCATGGTCGGGGGCCAGCGTGTGTGCAAGCTGCACAGTCGCTGAGGCGTCCTGCTCACTGCTGTAGCGGCTGCCGCGCGTGGTGGCCATCACGCGGCTGCCTGGCTGCAGCTGTGCCAGCAGCTCGAGTTGGTGCGTGGCACGCAGCAGTGATGCACCACGGCGGATCTGCAAGCCAGCAAACGGCAACAAGGTGACATGGCAGATGGCGACATGGCATGCCACAGTGACCAGCCACGGCGGATCTGCAAGCCAGCAAAAGCCCATGATTATTGTAAGTCCTAAACAAGGTGAGCGCTGCGCAGATGTATGGTGGCATGGCACATTGAGGATTCACAAGCTAGCAGGGCCGCATCTGCATGGAAAGTTTCCCTGCTACTTTGTGCAGGTCTAGGTGTGGCTAGGATTGAACTACTGCTGTGCCTCAGCAACTGTCAGCAACGCGAGTGTGGTGGCATACCTGCCCCTTGAGCGCTGGCCGGCTGGTGAAGTATCCTGTCCAATAGTCGGTGCCGTGATCGTTGGATGAGTAAGGAAAGAAATCGTCTGTCTTCAGCGGCAGCTGCAGGCCGGGCGTGACACGCTTGGCTGCCAAGTAACGTGAGGGGGTGCTGTAGAGTGCATTGACCCTGCCATCTTTGTTGACGTAGTGGATCATCTGCAATCGTAGTGTGCAGCAGCAGCAGCAGCGGCGGCACTGTCAGAAAGGTGTGAGCGCCGCCCTAACAACTCCTTGAAATCGAACCAATTTCTCCAAGGGTATCAACTCCGCCGGTTGGCCCACAAACTGCGGTACGTAATTCAGGCAGTGGATTATTGGTGTTTGGCAGTGCAACACGACCAACGCTGCCAATCATGCCTATCATTGTCTTCTATGCATTGCCAGCTGGTCTGCGCACTAACGCAGCTGCGCCTGAGCTGCAGCTGTGCCCAAACAGCAGCTGGGCCGCCCAAGTGAGGGCCTCACCTTGTCCACGTTGCTGAACCATGCGCGCGCATCACTGTGCGTGAAGTCCGAGCCCATGAAGAAAAACACGTCATCACCTGCAGCAGCAGCAGGGGCAGCAACACGTCCAACGATTGGTTGTACAGGAGGTAATCATGATCAGCAGCACTGCTTGCAATATAGGCTGCATATTTGTAGTACTTGCAGGTGTATGTGCCAGTGGCAACCATGCTGCACCCAATCTCTGCCGCAGTGCGCTGCCTGCGCTGCCTCCCACCTTGCACGCAGTCCTGCCACTCCTCGGCCTTTTCAACAAAGGCATCCACCATCTCTTGCACGTTGTAGCTGTGAGTCTCTGGGTCATCTTGCACAGAGTCAGCCAGATACTTGCCTGCATCCAATAGAGTAGCTCTTCAGAATAGGTACTTGTACTCAATGCTAGTTATCAATGAGGCATTGCGTGTTTGTGGCTGTATATGCAGAACGTCAGCCTCCCAGCGCTGTATCCTTGATTCATTGCCAGATACAGATGGTGACATACACACAAGCGCACGCTGCAGCTAAATTGGAGCATCAGGCAGCCATATCAGCCACAAAACGAAGGTGCCGCAGCAGCACGCACTGCACCAGACTACATGTCTGCTCTGCATTGTGATCACGCACACTCACCGTAATCATCGCGGCGCTCAAAGAACCAGTCCATAGATGGAGGACCTGCAGCATAATCGCAGAAGCACTAGCATCAGCATTTAGTGCTTGCTCATGTGCTACAACATTGTGCAGTGTCCAAAAGGTGGCGTTACTCGACGTAGCCGCCAGTACATACTGCCTCTCCATGCTTCCCAAGAGAGCCACCACAGTTGACTGTGCAAGCACTGACTTTGCTGGGTCACGCAGCATATGCTGTAGCTGGCGCTTGCTTTCGCACGCATGTGCTGTGTCACACAAGTTGGCTACCCACCATAGTTGCCTGTGGGGTACTGGTAGGTGAAGAGGTCACTCTCACTGCCATACGCCTCACTGCCACGCCACACGAGCTCCAGGCTTCGGTTCTTCTTGCGCTGAGCCATGTCTGCATTGTCAGACCTGCACAGCAGCAGCAGCAGCAGCAGCCGAAACATGCACAAACTGTGAGGGTTCAACAACACTGTCATAGCAGTAAGCACTGGTGTTCTCTGCCAAGGGCAGTCGCAGCAAGCAAAGCAGTAGCTTTCTGGAAGTGCAGGCGCAACAGTTGTCAGCAGCCAAGCATTGCTGCGCTGGTCTGCTTATAGGGCACAAAGCCAGCATGTTGGCCCTGGTGCTGCTGCAGCAGCAGCAGCAGCCGAAACAAGCACACACTGTGAGAGTCTGCAAGCACACAGTCAGCATGTTGGCCTTTGATGTTGGACTTCAGGGGCCCCGCTGCATCTGGCAAGCTCTGCTGCTCCCACAGTTGCTTTTGCAAGCTGCTGCGCCGACTGGCTGCCGCTGCTGCTGCTTCGGCTGTAGGCACTAGTAGCAAACTGTATTCATTTTTTTAATGCTTGCTGCGCACCTGCCAAAGAATATTGCCTCAAAGCCGCCCATTGACTTGAGCAACGGCTCACTGCTGCTGTGGCCAAAGCCATCAAGCTGCGCAGCATCAAGGCGGCACAAGCACACAGGTTCCTTAGCAACATACTAGGCCACAGCAGAGCAGCAGCACGTGCGGCTTGGATGTGCAGGGCCCTGGCTGTTGACACTGGTGGTGCTGGCTGTGCAGGAGCAGCTGCAAACTTCACTGCGCTGGCACAAGCTGCCAAGCAGATGACACAGCTCCTGCACAGTGCTATAACACCTTTGCAAAGCTTCCAGAGGTACTACTGCACGACTTTGGGATTCCAGATATCCTCTGCCTGTGTGGCCAATTCTATTGCTGGCTGATGATAGCACAGGTCCAATCTATTATCTTCCTGCTTGAGGCAGTTGCCCGCACCTGCCATGCAATCTTGGGAGTTACACCAAACTCTGCTTGCAGGAACCTCATGCCCAGGCTCATCTGGTCAACCATGCCGCTGTAGTGGCTGGTGGCCTCGTCATGCTGCACGATGCCTCCGTTTGTGAACTCAAAGCGGCCCTGCTGTACCAGGCTGCGCACGACTGCTTTTGTGTCTTCGTGCAACTCCTGCCACCACTTGATGTAGAATGCCAAGTCAGCGTATACGAACGTTCTGTCTGGGTTGTCCAGCAGCTGCTGCACCACTGTATCTAGGATAGCCTCAACACCCCCTGCAGGAAGGTGCAGCAGCAGCAGGCCGGAAAAGACCTGTGAGTCATGCACACATGAACGCATGTGGCAGCGTTGTCCAGCAGCTGCTGCACCACTGTATCTAGGATGGCCTCAACACCGCCTGCGGGAAGGTGCAGCAGCAGCAGCAGCAGCAGGCGTAAAAATACCTGTAAGTACTGAACACTTTGACGCATGTGGCAGCGATTTCTAGTAACTGCTGTACGACTACATCAATGGATAGCATCGACACCGCCTGCAGGCAGGTGCAGCACCAACGCCAGCGCGGATAAGGAGTTGACAGCATAAAGCAGCAGCTGAACCTGCAGCGCTGGCAGTTGCTGTACGCAGTTTGGCTGAACTCTTGTTGGCAGTTGTGACAAAGGTATTGATCACAATGCAAAGCATCAACAGTACTCAAAGCCTTCAAGACAAGTAACAAGACAACTAATTGGTTGAACCTACCAATGACATGGCCATCCAAGACCAGCGTCCGATGGTACTGTGCGTAGCTGCTGAGCCAGCCTGGGTCGTTGTGCGTATGACTGATTATATGCACATTGAGTTTTCCTGGTGTCCTTGTGGCATTGGTGGTGTACAGAGCACTCATGCTGGCTGCAGGCTTGATGCTGCTGCAGTAGCATGCCACCAGCAGCAGCACTGATACAATCCATGCGCTGCTGCTGTTGGAACGGCTGTTGCGTGAAAGTTGTCTCTGCAGATATTTCAACATATTCTGGAGCCTGCACGGGTCTGCTGCGGTTCTTGCTGCGGACAGCAATCTCGGAGCAGTGAAGGTGGGAATGTAAAACGTTACGACCACATCAAGCTATGCTCTTTACAAACTTAGCAGAAGAGATGCGAGCAACATATTTTTGTTTCACGAAGTGCAAACGAAAACACGCATGGGCGTCACCGCTCTTTGGGGAGGACTGTGCCAGCATTCAAGAACAGAGGATGTGCGATGTGGCAAGCACCTCATGGTGTTTCAGCAGCAATCCTATCCTATCCTATCCTATCTTTAAAAGGAACAGTGTCAGTCAGTCAGGCAGTCAGGCAGGCAGACGCCTCGCCTTAGGACCTGGCCGTTAAACCCCGGGACGTATGCAAACTGCGTCATCAGAAACACTGCAGCGTCCAATGGAGGCTACGTTTTGTAACCGCTTCTGAGAGGCAGGTGCCTGAGTTCGACGCTGTTGGATCAGTCGGGTCGCAGTTGTAACCACCATGCACAGCGTTCCACGACTTTGATACCTTGAAGATTGCATCTACGTTGTACATGAGGTGGTGCTGCTGCAGACAGGGAGCGCAACAGGCAGCAGCAGCAGCAGCGCCGTGCAAATCGCACTCAGCAGCAAGCTGCTGCTGACAGGGAGCACAACAGGATGCAGCAGCAACAGCGCCGTGTGCACAACAAGCCGTTGTACAAGGCAGCAGTCACACAGCCCATGGTTGCCCCTGCTGAGCACAATGCTGCAAGCCATCTGCATGCAGCACTTGGTGGAGCTGCACCTGTGGAGCCTGAACAGGTTGGAACTCTGTATCATGACCTGCCCCGCATTGCAGTGTGGAATGCCAAAGATAAAGCATGGCAGCAGCGCCAACGTGCACCACCGGGCTTCACACCTATTGGGCGCATGTACAGCGTGCATCCCAGTGCGGGTGAGAGGTTTTATCTGCGGTTGCTGCTCTGCCATGTTCCTGGCGCGACCTCCTTTGAGGACCTGCGCAAGGTGCCAGGGCATGAACAACCCTATTCCACCTTCAAGGCTGCATGTGCAGCGCGCGGCCTGCTGCAGAATGATGGGGAGTGGAGGCAGTGCATGCGGGAAGCAGCTGGGCACCGCATGCCGCATTGCCTGCGGAGTATGTTTGCCTCAATTTTGGCATATAATGATGTGGCTGATGCTGCAGCGCTGTGGAATGAGTATAAGGGTGATTTGTGCCAGGATCTGCTGCATAGGGCGCGCAGGCAGCAACCTGCACGCCAGTTGGATGAGGAGATAGAGCAGCAGTGCCTTTGGCTGTTAGATGGCTTGCTGCGGCACATGAGCATGCGCATTGCCGACATCCCTGGCATGCCAGTGCTGCAGCAGCAGTTTGCTCCGCAGCAGGGCATTGTTGCCCAGCACCTTGAGCGCTACCCTGTGCTGCAGCAGCAGGCAAGACGTGATGCCATGCTGCCGCAGCTGAATGCCGAACAGCGTGCCGTGTACGACACTGTCATGCAGGCTGTGCAGGGCAGGAGTGAGGACGGCAGCACTGCATTCTTTGTTTATGGGCTGGGAGGGGCAGGCAAGACCTTTCTGTACGAAACGTTGTTGTGCGCTGTGCGTGCAGAGGGCAAAGTTGCTCTTGCCAGTGCATCATCAGGCAATGCTGCTCTGCTGCTCCCTGGCGGGCGCACTGCACACTCCACCTTCAAGATTCCTGTAGCGCATCTGCATGCAGAATCCACGTGCAATGTGTCTGCGCAGAGCGCTGTGGCTCAGCTGCTGAGGACTGCAGACTTGATTGTGTGGGACGAGGCGCCCATGGTGCACAGGCATGCCTTTGAGGCTGTTGATCGCATGCTGCGCGACATAATGAAGAGTGTTGATCCAGCGAATGAGCACAAGCTGTTTGGTGGCAAGGTGGTGGTGTTTGGTGGTGACTTCAGGCAAGTGCTACCTGTGGTGCCACGCGGCACGCGTGGTCAGATTGTCAATGCTGCACTCAACCAGTCACCAACACTATGGCCGCACATTGTGGTGCACCGCCTGCATCAGAATATGCGTGTGCGGACTCTCATGGCAGCAGGTGATGCAGCTGCTGCCGCAAGGCAGCAGCAGTTTGCAGATTGGCTGCAGCGGCTGGGCGAGGGCACAGAGCCCACCTGCGCTGCTGTAGGGGAGGATTACATCCGCCTGCCTGATGAGGTTGTGTGTGGCGGAGGGCAGCGAGAGGGCACACTGCAGGAGCTAATACATGCTGTGTATGGGGAGATTGACAGCCAGCGCAGTGATGCTGCACGACAGCAGTACATTGCGGAGCGTGCTATCCTTACGCCTCTGAATGATGATGTTGATGCAGTGAATGATCTGATGACAGCAAGAATGTGTGCACCACGCCCTGATGGCGTTCAGGTTGACAGCCGCGTGTACAGCAGTGCAGACTTGGTGGTGCGTGGTGAGCAGCAAACTTATTTGTACCCACCAGAGTTCCTGAACACACTGCGCATGTCTGGCTTGCCGCCACACAAGCTGCGCTGATGGCGTTGATGCTATGGCTTAATGGGTAACATGATGATGATGATGAAGCTGCGCTTGCATGTTGGGTGCCCTATCATTCTGCTGCGCAACATGTCTGCACGATTGGCGAACGGCACACGCATGGTGGTCACAAAACTCATGGACAACTTCATCCAGGCACAGGTGGCCACAGGCCCTGCAAAGGGCCAAGTGGTGTGGCTGCCACGCCTTAACCTGCAGCCCTCTGATGCACAGGCTATGCCTTTTGACATGTGCCGTCGCCAGTTGCCGGTGCGCGTTGCATATGCCATGACAATCAACAAGGCACAGGGGCAAACACTCAAGGCAGCAGGCGTGTACTTGCCTCGCCCTGTGTTCTCACATGGCCAGTTGTATGTGGCCTTCTCAAGGGTTGGCATCTGGGGTGCCCCCAAGGTGTTGGTGGTTGAGGGCTTCCGTGCAGCAACAGAGGCTGTTACAGCTGGTGTGTACACTAAGAATGTTGTGTACCATGAGGTGTTCCACGGCGCTGGAGTTTGAGTTTCACACTGCAACAGTGTGCTTGAGGAACTCAAAAGTTGTGTCATCTATCTATATCTATATCTATCTATCTATATATATAAGAAACAACTTTGCCGGTCCGGTTTTCGGGGGAAAACGGGCGCGGCTCGCGCCGGCAGGCCGCCAGCACGCCTTCATTGTAAACAGCTAAATTAGGGGCATCATTCGTTCAGGGGCCCGCGCCCGGATGGTGGCCCCTGCCGGGAGAACAGGCTGCGGGAGACCCTTCGAATGGCTTTTTCTCGCAAACGGCGCAACTTCACCCGTAATGTCCGCTCCGCTGGAACGATGCTCATCGCACAATCTATCGTCTCAGAGAGCGTCGGCCCCATCGGAGGGCGCCTGTGGATGTCCACAAGTGTGAGGTTGTTACAAGTTGTGTGAGAGTGCCCCAGTGCGCAGCTATCGCCACAACACGAACAAAGGGTTACATCGTTTGCTCCGCAACATCTCCAAAAGCACGTCCAAGTGCAATCGCTGCTCGCAAGTCGGCAGCATGCAGCTGACGGACCTTACGCCAGGAACACAACAACAGCAGCAACATGATCGGCATCATCAAAGGCAAACAACACACGAGGCTCGGTTCAATGCAGGTGAGGGCTGGGGTCATGGACCTTACGCCCTCAAGCGCCCAACAACATGCAAACGATCGAGAGCATCAAAGACAGGCAGAGGACGCTGCGCGCTATCATAATCAGCTAAATTAGGGGCATCATCTGTGAAGGCCTCGGGGCAGGCGGAGGGCCCTGGTGAGAGAAAGGGCAGCAGTAGACACTTCAGAAGCCTTGCCTCCAAGAAGCCAGTAGGGCCAAGAAGCCACTCTGATGTGCACCATGTCATGGACCTTACGCCCTCAAGCGCCCAACAACATACAAACGATCGAGAGCATCAAAAACCTTGCTCACATGTGTGCATGGCCGTGGCATTGCCACGGGTGTCACGCTAGTGTATCATATGCTATCAGCTGCAGCTACAAGCTGGTATGCCTCAAGTGCTGAGGGTTGTAACACATTGGTGCCAGTGCTGTACATGCAGCAACGAAACGTGCATGCAGAAGCCCATGTCTTCGATATAGTTGGCGAGTGGCGTAGCCACGGGTAACCACTACTGCCAGCTGATTGCGCGCACGTGCAGCATCCGCTGCACCTATTGACCGCGTCTTGCTGTTCTGCTGGCACTATCTGCTATTGGCAATAGTCCCCGATGTGACCTAATGACATGCCGGCGTGCCGGGACAAAACCGCATGAAAGTTTTACATGAATGGTTTACAAGGAAGTAGGCGAACGAACTGTCTCTATTCTCCACAAAGTAGCAAACGCGCGCCTGTTCCAGGCCATACAGCTCTCTTACGTGTATCACCCCCGACCACTAGCTGCACGGGGCATGATCTTAGCTGCCTGGCCATAGTGGACGCGGAAGCGCGTGCAATCAAGTTGAAGACAACATGTCGTATATATCTTGGGCTTTTGTGCTTGTACTGGCAGTTGCTTGGTCTGCAGCTGCCGTAGCAGAAAGTTTGGAGCTGGGCCCTGGCTATGCAGACGGCTGCACCCCTCCAAGTAAGCGCGAACGCATTGCGCTAATACATACGTTTCGTATGGCCAGGGCAGCACGGCACAGCCGATTTCTTGCACAACCTGCAGCGGCTGGCAAAATCTGACAGGCACATCTGCCTGCAGCAACATCACTCATTCCACAGCCTGCCGTTTCTGCTGCATTTGCACCCTGCATCTACTTCTGTAAGACTGCATTACTCAAGTGCTGCTCTAGGACACTTGTGGTGAACTCAAACCGGCAGGCTTGCAGACAGTAGACGACTTACACTGCAGCCTGCAGCACACCATTACAGCGTCCACTCAACACAATCACCCTCTGGAGCGGTCAGAAGTGCATTTGCCATTTACAAACATCTGATCCTGCCCTGCAATTCATACGCTGCACCCTGTCCCAAGCTGTGGCAGTGTCCGGCAACTAGGCTCGCCAAAACTGCTGGCTGCTGGTACTGTAACACATTCCAAGTACACGAAGCATCTGCTGCAGGCCTGTGCCGACAGCACTCTCAGCATAGCACACAGCAGACATCACTCATATGTGCACTCCACTCCGACGTTCAACTTCTGCTTGCCACTCTGTTTGTGCTGCCTGCAGAGCTTGAAAGCTGGCCAGTGGGGCCGCCGCGGGTGCCGCACCTGTCACCTAAAGAAAAGCCCAACTTCATAGTAATCCAAGTGGATGACATGGGCTGGGATGACATCGGATTACACCACCCACGTGGACCAGACGGCGTCAGCTCTGCCGGGGCTCAAACGCCAAACATTGATAAGCTGATCAAGTGAGTGCAACAGGCCGGCAAGCAGTGCAAAGCCGCCTGTGTCCCACTATGAAACACAGTGCGACATTGTGCCGCACTTGACGTGTGAGTACTGCTGCTCAATAGCCGCTATGATGACTGCTGGAGTGAGCCAGGCTGCTGTATAACCCCCTCCATTGCGTGTGTTACTGCTGGTCGCTTGCTGACGCATGCATGCGTGCTGTTGCATTCACAGGAGCGGCATGAGCTTCACCAACTTCTACACGGCGCCGCTCTGCGCAATGGGCCGCGCGCAGCTGCTGACCGGGCGCGACTAGTGAGTACGGACGCTGGCTGCGACAGCTGGCATGCATCAAGGCATCGGGACAGCTTTTATCTCACTGCACGCACTTCAACCCTACTTAGTAACAGCTGTGACACAGCTATGTGTAAGGATGCAGCTCCTGTGGTGAGGCAGCCGTGTGGTGAGGCGGTCCTGGGGCGCGATTAGTGAGTGCAGCCCAACGCTGCGTCAGCTGGCATGCATCATGGCATGGATACAGTATATATGCTCGCCGCAATGATCTCACGGCAAGCCACCCAGCCCTACTTAGTAACTGCTGCGAGACAGCTGTGTGTGAGGATGCAGCTCCTGTGGTGAGGCAGCCCTGGGGGAGCAACTAGTGAGAGTAAGCGCTGGCTGCAACGACTGGCATGCATGCAGCTGGACAGTAGTTACTCCTCCCATTGAACTCACTGCAAGCAACCCAGCCCTGCATAGTAAGTACTATGATGCAGCCGTTGTAAGCATGCGGCTCCTGTGGTTTAGTAGCAGCAGTACGCTGGATGATGCTGTGTGTCTGCAAGTGGCATGTCTCCTGCGGGGAGGACAGCGTGACACCTGCGCTGCTGCTGCTGCTGCTGCTGCTGCTGCTGTTTCCATTTGCTGCTGCAGCCCGCGCACAGGCAACCTGTTTAATGGGTGAGCTTGATGCTGGCTGTGTAGCGGCTGTTTCCTGGGTTCAAACTGGGCTACTAGTGCTGCTGCCATTTACTGTTGCGACGGCTTTTACCCGTAGCTGCAGCTGTATTAACACAGCAGCCACAGCAGTACTGATGCCCACTATGCAGGTTCCGCTGCCGAAATGACCCACTGACACATAACTCTGCATTCCATGTCTGCTGTGCTGTTGCATCGCATTCTTGCGTAGGCATGGTTTTGACTTTTGCCCCGTCATAGATGCATTCAAGCGACAAAATAAACATGTAAAGGTTGACACAAAAGTAAACGCAATACCGTTTTTCCCGTCAAAGAAGAAGAGGGGTTACAGGGTGTGTTCAAGCGGCTACGCCGCAACGGACACCAGCTAGAAAAAGGATGCTGCGAACAGCTCAGCTCAGACTGTCACTCAAAAGGAGGCTGAACCCCAGAAAAACAGCCCCTGTGTGAGAGGCATGACATTTGGTGTGCAAGCACAACCGTCTTTCTCATCACACGCAATGTTGGTGTATCAGAGGGTATCTGATCATGAAAGCAGTAGTCTAAGCAGTGTCAGTGACAGCAATCTATACATTTTGCAGTACAGGCGGCGGGCTGAGCTCGGGCGTCTAACACTAGCTCAAGAAAAGCAGGTCGGACTCAAGGCAGCTGATGGAATATGCAAGCAGAGGGCCGACCAGCTGCTGAGGGTGTGACATCTCTGCATTCCAGCAGTTATGCAGTGACCCACAACATCCACCCAAAAAAAGGACTGGCCGCCTCTGGCGGAGATGGTTGTTGAGCATGAATAAAAGCAAGCAAATACATGCATACACAGGCTGTCATCTGCGAACCACACGTAAGCCATTGCCGCACAACACTGTGTGCCAAGCAATGAACGGCTGACACGTGAGCAGTTGAATCCTATGCCGACGAGGTACCCGGGCCGTAGCAGCAAAGTCAGCAAGTGCATCCCGTCAATTGATTGAATTGATTGAAGTAAGTTACCAGGTGTGCCCGCAGACACTTTTAGGACCGCAGAGCGCGGTACACGAGAGTAAACCACAAAAAGCCTCAAAGAGGCAAAGTCTCAGTGTTACTTCAAAGAGCTCGGTGTTTTGTATCGATAATACATATGTCAGGGCAATTCGTGCTAGCCGTTCCAATGGCATAGTGGTAGCGTGGTGGCGTGTGATCCATGTGAGCGCACGTTCAATTCCTGCTGTTCTCATACGGCAAATACCACGCGCGCGCCTTAGCCTTAGCCTTCAGCCGTCAGCCGCAGCCGCAGCAGTAAACCAAGAGCCCTTCTCTTTTGCTGCAGTGGCATGCAGACAGTTCTGGCTGCATGCCCCTGGTGTGTGTGTGAGGCTGATGCTTGTGTTCTGCTGTGGTTTTGCTGTGCTGCTGGCTGTGCTGTTTGTTGTGCTGTTGCTTTTGGGCTGGCATCTGCTGCTTGAGGGTGTTGCAGGCACAGCAGTGCATGCAGGGCAAAAGCACATCATTTATAGGTTCCAGGATGGGGCTGCTCAGAGTAGTTGGCAGGCATCCTGCTGTTGAAGCTGCTGTGTTTATTTGGCATGCAAAAAAAGGCATTTTCAGGCCATCTCCAGGCTGCTGGTGATGGCATTTTCTGTGCTATGCTGGGTCATGATGGCTGACTCAGTTTCATCTGTGCAGCTAGGATCTTGAAGTAGACATGCATGGCATTGCTGTCCTAGCTCTGCTTCAGAACATATGAATGTTTGGTATGTCTGCTGTTGCAGACTTGCTGTAAAACACCCAATTTGACCATTACTTTTGTGTCAACCTTTACTATGTTTTTTTGCCTGTGTTACGCAGGCATGGCTTTGACGCCATCCACTTGGGTGAGGCCACCATGGGCAACGTCATGCAGCAGGCAGGCTACGTCACAGGCCACTACGGCAAGTGGTGAGTGCCATGTCACAGCGCAGTCTGCTGGTCTGGCGCGTGTCAGGTACCAATCCTGGTCTATGCATGATGCCATCAAGCTCGACAGGATGCAGCAGGCAGGGTTGTTCTCTGCTGTTGTTTGCAGGCACAACAGCAGCAAACGGGCCCGGTGACCACAAGCTTGACACTATGCACCCCCCTGCCTTTGATATGCTGGTGTGCGCTGCTGCTGTCGCCTGCAGGCACAACAGCAGGACGCTGGGCTACGAGCCGTGGTGGAGGGGCTTCAACGAGAGTTGGATGCCCTCCGACACATACCTGCAGGTCGACAACCTGATGAGGTGCGTCACCACATATGTTACGACACATGGCAATTGTTGACAGCAAGTTGCAAAGCGGGGCTGTGCGGGTGGCCACGTTGATGGCATGCTGAGCGTGCATGCACGACAAATACTCTGCCGAAGTGAGGTTCGTTAAAAAGGAAGTGGTGAGGCACATCAAGGTTCGCATGGTTTCTGCTGCTACTGTCTATCATCATCTTGGAGTGCTGTCATGCCCTCTGCAAATTCACATGCAGGAACATTGGCAGCACACCCAAACCAAAGGGCCTGGTGAGGCAAATCATGCCAAGTCATGCTGCGTTTTTGATCTCCTTTCAAAACACTTCCGTGTGTGCCTTGCATGCAGGCACAACGGGAAGTACGTTCAGACCAGGGGCCTGGTGGAGCAGATCATGGCCGACAAGATCATCGGGTTTTTGAAGGACCGCGAGCAGGACAAACAGCCATTTCTGACATACTATGCGCCCTACGCCATACACGCAATGTGAGTCATCCTTGCACACTTTGAGCTGGTCACTTGCACATTCAGTGCTGGCCACAAGCAGCCGTTTCTGACATACTATGCGACCTATGCCATCCACGCGACATGAGTCTTTGCACGCTTTCAGCTTGTCACTTGTTGAACGGTCATACTATGAGGGTGGCGCCCTGGTGCTGTGGTGTAAGCGCACATGTTTGACCATGTTGACTGTCATGTTCCTGCAGCCTGTTTTCCTCCCTGCTCGGGGCTGTGGTTGGTACATGTCACGTTGTATGATGTGCTGATTGCCTGCTGTTTTCTAGCATCAGCAGCTACCTAGGATCGTGTGTGAGTAAGGAGCTGTGGTGGTGAGTTCGAAACCTGGGTGTCACAAACATGCATATTGTTTGCACTCCAAATATGTTAGCTGTGAAATCAGGCACAGCCTGTAGTTCTCCCAGATTTCATTGGTGCATGCATTCACACACATCAGTGTGAGCATGCAGCTACTGTGGCTTGGTCAGCTGCTGCTGCCTGCTTGGTGATAGGATCAGATCACTCAACCTTGGACAGGCTGCTCAACCCACCAGTGACACATGTCACTGCAAACATGTCAAGCCCCTGCTCACCAACACGATGACCATGATTTACCTTTTATCAACGCTCACTAAACGAGGCATGCTGAGCAGCAGCAGCCACAACCAGCCCTCACAACAAAGGATGCACATGCAGCACCATCCACACGAAAGCTTCCGAGCACAACATGTTGCACTGGCTGGAGTGCAACCAGTGATCAGCAGTTCACAATACCACTACCCACTGTGGCTTGAGCTGCTGTGTTAGAATATGAGCTTAAACAAAGATATGGAGCTGCCAAATGAGTTCTGCACCACAACAGCCAGTTGCTGCTGGACACACCCGATACGTACCCAACTGCCTACTTGTGAGGAAACAGCCATGCACCCTTCTTCTCTACCACTGCTGCTATCCTGCCCTTTGACACTGCCCACCAGCTTGTCAATGGTGGACTGAGGGATGGAGTCCCAAGCCCTGTCGATGCGACGGCGCCACCCATCCGGGGTGGTGGGCTGCCTGCTGCTGAACCCCTTCAGCTTCGTGTCTAGCACTCCCCACACGTTCTCAATTATGTTGAGATCCCAGCTCTGAGGTGGAAAGCCCTCCAAGATGTGCAAGCCCATCACCTCGATTGCTGCACTGGTTGCATCAGAGGTGTGTTGCTTGGCACCATCCAGCACTATGGGGTGCCTGCGGCTGTCCTTGCCAGCTGCCTTAATGGTCCTGTGCAGCTGCTTTGCTACTGCAATGAATTGCTTGCTAGCAAAGTTCTGCTTGCCCCTGCGCTGCTTGCTGCCCTTGGGTGCTGATGGTGCTGTGTATACCAGCTGGGACTTTAACCCCTTGCCAACAACTGCATACACGTGAAACACCACTGGGTTGCTGCCAGCGCGCTGCTGCGGCTGCTTATCTGCCTCCTGCCAGCTGTAGGTGTTGTTGCTGCCTCCTTCCGGGTAGCAAAACAGCTGCTTGCTGTCACAGTAGATCCATGCCCCTGCTTGGGCATTCAGGTGCTCCTGACAGAACTCAAGCCTCTTCTCAAGGTTTCTATCACCGAGCCGCCTGCCCCTGCTGACTGGTGCCCACTGCAGTGCATTCTTGCCGTCCACCAACACCTTCCTGACAGTGCCCTTGCTGACCGGTTCTTGCCTGTTTCGGTTTATGCTGGTCGCGATCTGCGGACACGTGTGGCCCCTGCGTGCTGAACGCCTGACACGGCTGCGTTCTGCGCTGCTGAGCTTTGCTGGCCTGCCGGAGCGGGTGCATCGTGGTAGTTTGGCCGCGGCTTGTTCGCCTGGTCGACCGAGTGCTTGGCCACCCAGCGTGTACACTTATATTTACGAGCAAGTGTTGTAATAAACGTGCCAGCTTTCCCTTCCTCGCCAAGCTCGCGACGCTCTTTCAATGTTAACTTTGGCATGCTGGCGAGGTAGTCAGTGCAGGGCAGGTCTGCAGTGGAAATTGTCAAAGTGTGTGTATACACTCAGTTCAAGGGCCATATGCTGAGCTGTTGTGGCAGTGAACGTGGTTGAGAGTGCTTGTAACAGTGGCACTGTCAGCACAGGTCAGACCCTGCTGAATCCATGGGCTGCATTTGGGGGTGTGGTGTTGCCCTTAGGCGGATCAAAAAGTTCCTGTCCACCTGCAGGAAAGTACCCTAACACAGGAATGGCTGCTGTGTTTGAGCTGTGGTGCCTGCCTCTGGCAGCCTGGCAGGCGAGTGTTTAGGCTTTTGTTTCACAACTTCGATCCTGCTTGTTTGTGCCTGTCTGTGCTGGCAGCAGCAGGTGCTGACTGGGCTGCTGTCAGTGGCACTTCGCAGAGTGCCTCGGTGAAAACATCGACAACATTGCGAAATCGAAGCACATTGCCGAGCGAGCTGCTATAAACGATAGATAAGCGAATAATGTGCGCTTTGCTGTTATGCCGCGAGGACGTGCATGCATCGATAAGCAGCTGGGGTGTCACTCCGAGCCTGCTGCATCTTTCACACCTGCTGCTGCTTTGCCAACAGAGCAGCCATGCCCGAGCGCGTCCTCTAAAGCAATTGGCAGTCACTTTGCAGTACACCTAGGTATTTATTAATGGTGCTGCTGCACGGTTGTGCAAGTAGCATGCTGTGAAACAGCCACCAAGATGTTGGCACACAGCAACGTGCAAATATCTTCACTTGCCCCTGCAGCTGCTAACTCATGCTGAGTTTCTGCCAGGTGATTGGTTGATGTAGCACACGCTCTCATGCAAGGTGTGTGCCAGTGGTATCACAAGAAACTTCATGCATTCAAGTTGGCTGAGAGACTGCTGTAGGTGGATAGGTTCTTATTGATCCCCCTAGTGCCACCGCAGACCAGGGCAATATGACCGCTTAGCAAGTGACAAGCTGAAAGCTGGCAGTGGCAGCAGTGCAAAGAGATGTGCTGTGGCTGCTGATGGTAGTAGGCCGGCTATGCTTGCACTCTTCCCTCAGGCATCATCATCTAACGTGACTGCTGCTGCTGCTGTACAACTGTTTTGGTTGTGACAACTGCTCATGCAGCCCGTTCAAGAAGAACCAGCCAGACTTTGACTGGGTGGGTCAAGTGCAGCACAACAAGACTGCGCACGCCAGCATCTACTTCCAGCCGGAGCCGTACAAGTCAATCATCTTGAACCAGCAGCCGCCGCCTGGAGAGGTCAATGCACGGGTGAGCATAGCAGGGTGCTCGCGCGGCCACTTGAACTGCGTGTTTGAACCGCGTGCAGCAGTCGCGGTAGTGTTGAGGGAACCGCAAGTCTTGAGCTGTCTTGCGGTGGTAGGCTTTGACAGCATGTTCAGGTTCTAGGGTGAGCTCAATGCAAGGCTAGGAAGCCCGCAAGCCTGCAGCTGCACTTGCAATGTGCTTCTCAGTGAAGACACTGTCGCATAGTATGTGAATGTTGCTACAGCATGGCTTGGAAGGGACTGTGAGCAAAACTTCCCTGAACAGCGTCTTTGCTTTCTATGGGACAGCCATGTGGGCAGCTGCAGCCAAGCAAGCACAGCTGCAGACCACACTGCAAGTCTTGTCCACCACTGAATCTCAGTGTACTGCTCAACCTGTTCATCTGCCTGCCTGTGCTGCGTAGGTGTGGGCGTTTCTGATGTACCTGGATGATGTGCTTGGAAAGGTGCGGGCCTGGGGTGCAGCACCGGTGATGACTACATGTTGTAACGTAACATTGTGACGGCCTCAGGCGACTTGATACGCAGCTGATCAGAATGCACGCATTACATGGGGCTGGCGTCACATGATGTCCAGCTGGTTTGAGCCAGCAGCTGGTGTGCTTGCCAGCAAGTGCTTGGTGATTTGAAAGCTATACAGCACAGCTAACTGTCTTGTGCCTGCATCACAGCAATCTAGTGTTGTGAATGCAGCCGTTGTGCTGCAGCACTGTGCAACAGTGGGCATGCTGTTCTGCTGTGCTGGCTGCAGATCTTTGACTACATTGACAGCAGCCCGTTGCTGCGGCAGAACACATACATCATGCTCACCAGCGACAATGGTGAGCACTCACGCGCGTGTGGTGCAGCAAGCCAGCTGAATCACAGCGCATGCGCTGCAGTCGACGGCAGCATGGTCTGCAGCGAACTGTGAGCACGCGGGCAGCGCAGCAACCCAATCAAGGTAGCTTTGGGGTTTCTTGCATGCCACAGCAACTGCTTCATTTGCTTCGTTTGGCTACATGCATGCGTTGGTGGGCGTTGGATGTCCACAGTGTGTTCCGCATGCTGGTGCTGCGGCTTGTTATCAAACTCACGTCAGAATCTGAACTGCCGTTGAGCCTGCACCGTGCCACGCATAAGTTATGCTGGCATTATGCTGTTGATGCTTCACCTGAGGTGCATGTTGTGCAATTGCCGCATGTTCCGCATGCTGGTATTGCAGCTTGTCATCATCTCGCAGCAGAATATCGACCTGCCGTTGAGCCTGCACCGTGGTTGTGCTGGCAGTATGCTGCTAATGCTTTGCCTGAGGTGCATGGTGTGCAATTGCCTGAGGTGCATGGTGTGCAATTGCCGCAGGTCCTGCGCTGCCATTTGTGGGTGACAAAAAGGAAAGACTGGTAAGCCCCCGTTATGCTGTTTGCAGCACCTACTGCAGCACAAAAGCCAGTTTAATCATAGACAGTGCAGCATGTGGCCGTGACCATGTGCAAATCACCACATTGCTGATCTTCTGTTGCTGATAAGCTTATCTGCCACTATTATGAAGTCATACATGCGTCAGTTTCCGTAACGCTGTTGCAGTGTACAGGTCATCATCAAGGTTATGCACGTGTATCATTCGGCCCTCACCAGCAGTTTACATACGTCCTCTGCATGCTCGCGTGCGCTGCACCGGAGCTCGCACGTCATCAATCCTTGTGATGAACACCAATTGATAATCATTTCACCTGCTCTGCTTGACTGGCCTGTTTCCATGCCACAGCAACGCCTGCCGTCCGGCATGGCAGGAGACAAAAACAAATTTGAAGGAGATGGGTCAACGTCAGGAGCAGGAATGGAGGGCTCACTGCGCAACCACCTTGCTGTGTGGGGCCCTGGTGTGCCGTCAGGCGGCGTTAGTGACACGTTACTCAGCTTGGCTGACGTGTTACCTACAATTGCTGAGCTGGCAGATGCAACAGAGACAAAGCATGAGCCCTGGGTAAGCACCGTGCTGTGGCACATGATACGCTGGCAGTTGCACCCTGCTCTGGCGTGCACAATATCTCCACACTCTGAAATGATGTTCATGCAGGCTGCACTGTTTGCTATACGTCCATGAGTGTGCCCCAGGGCCTGCTGCAGTGCTGGCAACCTCTTGCAGCCTCCGCCTGCCTGCTGGCCTGCCAGCTGGCCTGCCTGCCTGCTTCACTGCTTGCCCGGCTGCTGAACTTTGCAGTCTGGCCGCAGCTGCACTGTTTCACATGTGTCAATCTACTAAACTGTTTCTCATGTGTCAATCTACTAAACTGTTTCACATGTGTCAATCTACTAAACTGTTTCACATGTGTCAATCTACTAAACTGTTTCACATGTGTCAATCTACTAAACTGTTTCACATGTGTCAATCTACTAAACTGTTTCACATGTGTCAATCTACTAAACTGTTTCACATGCGCCAATCTACTAAACTGTTTCACATGTGTCAATCTACTAAACTGTTTCACATGTGTCAATCTACTAAACTGTTTCACATGCGCCAATCTACTAAACTGTTTCACATGTGCCAATCTACTAAACTTCTTGCCTGCCTGCCTGCCTGCCTGCCTGCCTGCTGTGTTTCTATGATCGCAGTCTGGCCGCAGCTTTGCGAATTTGCTGCAGCCCAACGGCAGGCCCACTCCTGAGCAGGAGCGGCGCTTCCACTTCACTTCGGTGTTCACATGTGCTGAACTCCTGCCTGCCTGCCTGCCTGCCTGTCTGCCTGCCTGCCTGCCTGCCCTGCTTAGATATGCAGTCTGGCCGTAGCTGCGCTGTTCATTTGACAAGCACCACAATGTGTTGACCTGTTGAACCTTCTGCCTGCCTGCCTGCCTGCCTGCTGTGCTGTTGTCGATCGCAGTCTGGCCGCAGCTTTGCAAACTTGCTGCAGCCAAATGGCGCGCCCACTCCTGAGCAGGAGCGGCGCTTCCACTTCACATTGGTGTTCATATGTGCTGAACTCCTGCCTGCCTGCCCTGCCTGCCCGCCTGCCTGCATGCATGCATGCTGTGCTTTTGACAATCACAGTCTGGCCGCAGTTTTGCCAACTTGCTGCAGCCAAACGGCAGCCCCACTCCTGAGCAGGAGCGGCGCTTCCACTTCACGCTGGTGTTCACACATGCTGAACTCCTGCCTGCCTGCCTGCCTGCCTGCCTGCCTGCCTGTCTGCCTGCCTGCTGCCTGCCTGCCTGCTGCCTGCCTGCTGTGCTGTGGCGATCGCAGTCTGGCCGCAGCTTCGCCAACTTGCTGCAGCCCAACGGCAGCCCCACTCCTGAGCAGGAGCGGCGCCTCCACTTCACGCTGGGGTTCACATGTGCTGAACTCCTGCCCGCCTGCCTGCCTGCCTGCCTGCCTGCCTGCCTGCCTGCCTGCTGTGCTGTTGTCAATTACAGTCTGGCCGCAGCTTTGCAAACTTGCTGCAGCCCAACGGCAGCCCCACTCCTGAGCAGGAGCGGCGCTTCCACTTCACGTTTGTGTCGTCTGGCAAACCGCAGCAGTGCCCTGCCATAACGCGCTTGATGTCACGCACACTGCCGACGCTGGGGCCTGACAGGTGGGTTTGAATTCAGCGTAACAGTGTCACATTGTTTCAAAACACCAAGTTTTACGTCAAGTTCCCGTCTGTAACTTGGCAAGCATGGCATGAGACATGAATTGGCTGTGACAGCACCCTGTTCCAAATAAGATGCAGTTGCTGTGCTCCCCGCACAACTTTCACCACACTGTCACTGCTTGAAGCTGGGTCCACTGGTAAATGTAACATTGACTGCTGCTAGCCAACATAGACATGCATGGCACCACAGCTGTTAGGTCTACTTGAAAGCGCATGGCACACCTGACTTGCTGCTGCTGCTGCTGCTGTCGCTGCTGCTGCTGTCGCTGCTGCTGCTGCTGCTGCTGTCGCTGCCGCCGCTGCTGCTGCTGCTGTCGCTGCCGCTGCTGCTGCTGCTGTCGCTGCCGCTGCTGCTGCTGCTGCTGCTGCTGCGGCAGGGAGGTGCTGAAGCCGCAGCCAATGATGGCTTACACCGACAACGGCGTCAGTATAATGAAGCACTGCATTGTGGGAAGGTAGGCCGGCTGCAAACTGACTGGTTTGTGTGCGGCACTGCTGCGCAGCTTTCGTGATGCAGCAGCCTGACGTCTGGTCTCCTTTGATCTCTCTGGCAGGCACCGAGTTGATTGCCTGATGAATGGTGCCTGTTACTCCCTTGGGCGTTGATTGTAGCTGCAAACCCTCAGCGCAGCCCACCACCCTTGCTTTTACATCAAGCGCATTATGCTCCATGATTGCACTGTACTTACTGCACTGACTGCGCAGCAACAGTCAGGAAGCAACATAGCCAGCAATGACCTGCTCGCAAGCCACTGACGCATGTAAGCTTTGGTGGCAACACTGCTGCTGCTTTTGGCTTTGTTGTTTTGCAGGTACGGCGAGTACAAATGGCATGGAATGAACGACAAAGTCTACAGGTGAGACCACCAAACTGTGCACTGCATCGGCTGGCTGCAACAGCAGTGCTGCTGCTTGGAATGTGCCTGCCAAGAAGAGCACCGTGCTTGGAACGCTGCTGGTGCTGCTGCCAGTGCGTGGGTGCTGCTTCCAAGCAAGCTGGTCACTTTGAATGCTTGCCTGTTGCCGCGACAGTGTGTATGGCTGCAGCTGACTGCATGATTTGTAGTAAGCGCCACATTCGCATTGTACATGACACCCCAATGCTACTGATACTGCTGCTGCTGCTGCATGCAGGCTGGCAAATGGCTCACACATTGAGCTGCCATGCAATGAAGTGTTAAGCGAGCAGCAGCGCAAGGACGCAGCAGCGCAGTTCAACGAGGCCGCCGAAGCATGGTGGAACTCCGTCATTGCTGAGCGTCACTCTTTCACAAAGCCGGTCTATCTGCTGGGCTTGCCAGGATTTGCGCGCCCTGCGGACGAGCCAACAAACGTCGAGGCAGCTGGCATTGTCGCGCTGCGACGCGGCGGGAGTATGGTGCTGAACAGCATTGTGAACTTCACATCAATCGATGACTATGGCTGCTGGAAGATCAGGGTGAGTATGTAAGCCGTAAGCCGTATGTAGATCAGGGTGACATTCAAGACATGCTATTCAAATAAACAACTGCTTTTGAGTGTTTGTGCTGGGTGAAATTGACATGCAATGCATGCAGCCGCTGCAGCACACTGCGGCTCAGCCGGTTTGCATAGTTGGGTAGCGAGAGAGCTCCTAAACTGCTAAGGCCTGAATCCTGCTGCCGCTGCTGCTGCTGCTGCATTGTCTGCTGTGTGCAGCCCGTGACAGCTGGCACATACCGGATCATGCTTATGTACTTTGCAAAAGGCTTTGCTGGGCTCTCACTGGTCTTCCGTATGGACATCTGGCAGTATGGCATTGCAAGGCGCCGTGCGTTTTCACTGGTGAAAACTGTAGACAGTAAGGTGAGCCTACACGAGACACCCCTGATAACGCATTGTGTGGAGCCTGCTTGGGGTTCCCACCCCTTGTTGAGCGCAGCATGTCGAGTAACCAGGTAACAGCTGTGCTTGAAGGCTCGGGAGTGTTTGGACAAGCCGCATTGTGCCCATGCTGTGGGTTTAACGATCACTGTGCAAATTTCGGTGCAGCCACATCACGGCGTGTCAGTCAGCAGCTGCAGCTAGGAGCACTGCCACGCAATCAGCAACACGTCAGGCGGGCTACTGGGCGGATACTGCTGCCGCTGCTGCTGCTGCCACATGAGTATCGACGCCCCTGTGAACCCTGCTGTTGGCACATCTTGCAGGTAGGAGGCGACACGTTCACTGTGGTCAACCTCCCGGCTTCCGACGGCAAGACAGCCTCCGAACTCTGCCTACGAATCATGGACTTGTCTCCTGAAGACAGCGGGACGCCCAGCAGCAACGCGACTGCAGTATGGGCTTCATCGTCTCGTAATCGGCAGACCTGGGCCCGTCAAAACAACATGACATCAAGCGGCTGGGTCTTCCGACTAGCCAACATACGCTTTGTCCCTGTTGAAAACAGACCTGGCGCGCCTACTGTACCTGGAGCAGGCAGGAGACCTGGCAGGTCAAAGCGGCCAGCAGCTGCAGCCAGTGCTGCAATGTATGCGGCAACCGCAACAGAGAAGAGTGTGCCGTTTGGCATGCCTAGCGATGCTTTGGGGGCGTCAAGCACTTCCGCAGAACCTGCAACGTACACGCATTTCAAACCGTCGCCTGCAATGCTGGATTTTGAACGGTTAGTGAGGCAGGAGGCGATTACAGACGCACAGCAGGGCAGCAGGTCAGCTGCCAGTGCGGATATCGGTGCAGTAGCAGCATCAAACAGCCCACAAGGAAAGTGGCAGCAGCTGCGGCAGAAGTACAATTGGATGGAAGGTCAGATGGTGTTTAGGTCTTTGTTCAGGCTGTGTGTCGATGATGCTGCACCTGGCTGCATAGAGACCTGCGGGTGATAGCATTGTTTTCTTTGCTGTATTCAATAGTCCACAGATGAATGATTGGTCACCAGTCAACACAATTGCGAGCAGTGCAGTTGTGTGTTGCGAGCAGTGCAGATGTTGCTGCAAGCAGTGCACGGCGGCACTTCTGGAAGCTGCAAGACTTGCCATTGAATGTAAGCACTGGTCTGATGCTTGAAACAGAAATTTCAACTGCAGCGGCTATGTTGCTCGATGCTGCCAGCATTTGGAATGTGCAGCAGCTAGATTGGTCAGTGCTGCCTGATGCGGTGGCTCTTATTAGTGTTGTCACCTGCAGTGGCTATGTTGCTCAGTGCTGTGAATCTGCAGCAGCTAAACTGATCAGTGCTGCTTTGATTTGGCGTCTAGAAATAGGGCTGTCAAGTGCCGCGACAGCAAGCACGGTTGCTGGGCCTCAGCCACAGCGGCTGAAAATCTGCAGCAGCTGAATCGGTCAGTGCTGCTATGACTCGGCAGCCACGCTGCTCAATCGTGCAAATATCATGTTTGCTGGCAGCAGGTGCTTTCCTCATGAGGATCTGATTATTGCTGTTTTGTTGCAGCAGTTGAATTTGTCCGTGCTGCTTGGATGCGGTACCTGTGTTGCACAATGCTGCTTCGATGCGGCACCTGCCAGCTACAAAAATGGTTGCACATAGTTTGTCTGATGCAGCAGCTAGAAATGCACTGTGCTGCTTGCAAACCAGGCTGCAGAAGCAAATGAAAGCTGCAGTTTCAAGCTCACAGCAAGCACAGCGTCATGCTATCTTGGGTATCTTGGTCTATACATTGGGTTTCTGCAGCTTTCTCACTCGACGAAGTGCCTGTTACGCACCTTTGGGGGTCAGGGGTTCTGGGAGAGCAGTACAGGCTCATGCGGCAGATACAACGGCCGATGAAAGATGCATGCAGTTGCACGCATTGATGCTACGCAAAGCATTCTGTGACGCCTGGATTGTGCTTATTCGTGGTTGAGAGAGATGACATGGGCTGTGTGTGCTGCCTGAAATGCAGCTACTCACTGCATATCGGTTGTGCCTGGTGCAAGCAGCGCTGACTATTTTGGGCGCAGCGGGAGACATCTGCTGCTGCTGCTGCAGCTGCAGCTGCATGTGTGTATATACACAAGTTTGTGTCCAGGAAGCTGAGCCAGCAGGTTGCCAGGATCGGCCCTGTATCCCTCAGCATAGAGTCTATACGGTAATGCATGGTTGATGGACCGTCCACGTTGTAGGCTATAGCAGGCATGTGGTGCAGGTGTCCAGCTTTCAGATGTGCAGATTGTATGTCTTTTAAATGGCTTTGTGGCTGTGAGGTGTCTGTGCATATTCTATCCTTAACAATTCACCTGCAAGTGCCAGATGCTCAGGTGTTTGTCCTGGCTGTCTGGTTGTCTGCAGATACAGGCAGCTGTGATTTGCTTCGCATCGTGTTGACGTTGGCTGTGGCTTGTGTTGACCTTTACACCAGTTTCTTTTGTTTTGCACACTGCTGACTTGGAGTGTCGCGGGGCTGCCATGACCCGGGATAAAAGAGTTTCTTTCAGAGTTGTGATTTTTTGAGCGTTACAAGCGCCTTACCAACAGGCCCAGCTGGCCTTTGAACTTGTCGGCTAGCAGTAATGCCACAGCATTTTCACGCACTTCTATGCACTTGAATGGTATGCTAGATGCTGTGGTATGATCAGCACTACATTATTGGTCAAACATGTACTGCCCGTCTGCTGGACAGTGCCTGATAACATTCACTCAGCGTGTTGCTCGCATTGCCTGTTGCAGGCAACAGTCCTTTGTTGCTGGCGACATGCATGCCAAGCGATGCATCAATGTCCAGGTGCATGCATATCTTGTGCAAGTGAATGCCTGCTGGGCTGACAGTGTGCTGAGCGTGTGACTTCAACCCTGCTGCACGTGCTGTTGACCAAGTTGAAGCCGCAGGCTGTTGCATTGACTGTGCATCTTTGCTGCTGTTACTTACAAGTGGCTGCCTAGGCGCCAGTCGAGGGCAGTACATGAGGATTGCCTTCACTGCAGTGTTGAGTGCCAGCTGTTGTGGCACCTGCAAGCTTGTGTCATGGGCTGGGCCTCACGTTGACGTCGGTTGCAGGAACACTGGCAGGTAGTCCTGCGACAGGGTCACGCCTCATGTTTTTTCTGTGTGGTCTGTAACATATGTGCGTAAAGGAAGATGCAATCGCGCCATACCTTGCAAGCAAACTGCAGTCCACAGAGTCAGACTGGACCAGCAGATTGTGACACTGTCATTGACTAACCACCACCACGACAGCTCGCACCGCGTCCACATAGCGCCACCAGCTGCAATCCAGCCGGACCTTGACAGCCCTTGTTTCGCTCTTAGGTCACTCACAGACCCGTCCTCTTTCCTCATTCTTCACTCCTCCAGCACCGAAACACACAATGGCTCTTGCAATGCAGGTCAGTGCCTATGCCCCTAATAGATCGTCAGTGTTGTTGAATCAATGTGGTAGCATAAGCAGATCGCGGCCATGCATGCACCGAACTGGGAGCAAATGGAGCTGCCCATGCCGCGAACTGCAGTTTGGGACTGGCAGCTGCACCAGTCGTTATACAAAGATCATATTTGCTTTGAAACCGCAGCCATGCAGCCGTGCACGCAGCTGCGAGTTGCAAGTTACACAGAGCAGGCACTGCTGCAGGACGGTGCATTTCTGGCCAGCCAAGTTTCCGGCTTCTACCTCACGATGCCATAACGCCAATATATCCACATGCTGTGATCGTTAATCTTTGCAGAAGCGCGCTGTCGCCCCCGCAAGGGCTGCCAGGAGGGCCAGCGTGTCCGTTGTGGCCAGGGCCTCCACTGCCACCAAGCAGAGCGCCAAGAACTCCGCCACAGGCCTCACCGTCCTGGCCAGGTACGCTGGCTGTTGCTGCTCCGTTTTGTGTTGAGTTTGGTTATGAAAAGAGTGCCACACATTAGCAGTTGGACTGCAGGAGGAGCACGTGTATGTGCATGCTCCAGCGCTGCATTGCGCATGTGCTGCTGGTGCCTCTCCTGTCACTTTTGCACACCTCCACCACACTGGCCGCGTACCAGCACTGCCTCGCGCTTGCGTATCTATACGAAAGTCTGTTATAAGTAGCCACCTGGTGACAGAGCTGTGCCTGTTGTCCAAGGTTAAGCAGCTGGCTCTTCTGTGGTCTTCCTGCTTGAATGTGCTGCTTTTTCAGATGCTACTATCCTACATCCTAGTCATGCTGTTACTAGCTTGTTATATCTCGTTTCAACAACCGCAGGATCGAGGAGCTGGGCCTGCTGTCTAAGGTTGAGGAGCTGGGCCTGCTGTGGCCTTTGGCTATCATGCTGCTATCTGCGCTGTCTTTTTCAGCTTCATGAATCCAAATTCTAACCATGTTGTTATAATTTTGTTACTATTTTGTTACGCCTTGTTACAACCACAGGATTGAGGAGCTGGGCCTGCTGTCCAAGGTTGAAGAGCTGGCTCTCCTGGGGTCTTTCGCTTATCGTGCTGCTATCTGCGCTGACTTCTCCAGCTTCATCAGTCTACATCCTAACCATGTTATTACTATCTTGTTACTATCTTGTTACTATGTTGTTACAACCGCAGCATCGAGGAGCTGGGCCTGCTGTCCAATGTTGAGCAGCTGGGCCTGCTGTGGCCTTTGGCTATCGTGCTGCTGCCTGCACTGTTTTCCCAGCTTCATCAATCTACACCCTTATCATACTGTTGCTATCTTGTTACTAACAGTTTACTATGTTGTTACAACCGCAGGATTGAGGAGCTGGGCCTGCTGTCCAAGGTTGAGGAGCTGGGCCTGCTGAGCAAGCTGGAGAGCAGCGGGCTCACGCTGAGCCAGATCGAGAAGAGCGGCCTGCTCAGCAAGGCGGAGAAGGCAGGCATTCTCACACTGGTGGCAGACAAGTGAGGCCAGCAGCTGCATAACTTTTTGGACTTCCTCCTTGCCTTTTCCTGATACCTTCAGTTTCCTGATAGTCCAAAACTCTTGTTAGAGACGCATCTTGAGAGCATGGATGTTTGTGTTATTGCTGCCTGGCCATTGGCTGCTCAGCAAGGCAGAGACGGTAGGAGTCCTTGCAATCGTGGCAGACAAAGTGGATGCAGTGCATGGCGCCGTGACTGCTATGCAACTTGCAACAGTGCTGCATTTAATGCACTGGTATATGTGTTGAGCACGCGTCCTGGTCAGGTTACAGAGTCTGCTGCGGCAATTGCTGTTTGGTTGTCTCATGATACTGCACTGTTTCTGGAATCACTCAAGAGGACCATGGTTTTGACTGTTGCTACGGTTGAGTACATAAAACAGCAGCACTTGCTTTCATTGTAATCTTTGCTGATAAACAGTAATTCCTTTCCCCAGCAGCAATGATTCTGCCGGAAAGATTACAATGAAAGCAAGTGCTGCTGTTTCATGAACTCAACCGTAGCATCTTAGAGCATGCATGTATGTGTCATTGCTGCCTGGCCATCGGCTGCTTAGCACGGCACGGCAGTGGCGGCAGACAAGTGGAGGCCAGCAGCTGCACGTCGTTTTGCACTGAAATCTTCACTTTCCTGATAGTCAAAGACGCATCCTGAGTGCGTTCATGTCCGCGTCGTTGCCGCCTGGCCATTGGCTGCGCAGCGAGGCAGCGGAATGTTACCATTGATGTGTTGCTCACACTGCTGCTACTGCTGCTACTGCTGCTACTGCTGCTACTGCTGCTGCTGCTGCCATGTGCAGGGGCACCCCTGGCCTGCTGAGCACCCTGGGCCTGCTGGCTGCTGCTGGCGCTGCTGCACTGGTGTTTGCTGTCCCTGACGACACCCCAGCCCTGGTTGCTGCACAAGTGGCAGGTGCTGGTGCTCTTGGTGCAGGTGCTATTGCTGCATTTGTGGGCAGCAACATCCTGGGCTCTCTGCAGAAGGTGTAAGCAGCTGCGGCGTGTATCACGCAGCAAGCGCACTGTGTAGATCTGCAGCGGTTGAGCGTGACTGGAGTGTTGAGAGGACAGTGTGGGACCTACGCAGCAGGTGTGTAGGGTTTGATGGGCAGGAGCGAGGTGCTGATGCTGCATGCAGATACATGTGCTGCTGCAACAGCCTTGCTTGTAATGCACCAGCAGGCAAGTGCTGCGCAACACCATTTTACCCTGTGCAGCGTGAGAGCTTGTTTTTGTAGGGCCGACTGTATCAGCTGACTGATATCTGCAGCAGCGAGCATCCATTTGATGTGTGCTGCTCCCAGCAGAGCAGTTGCTGTGCGATTGTGCAGCAGGCAGAATCCAAGAAGCATCCAGCAGCTCACATATTGAGTGTTGGTTTTTGAAACAGCTGGTGACAGCTGATCAAACATGGGAGTAGCGAGAAGTGGCTGCTGGTGTAGTCAGTGCCATTACGGCACTGCAAGCGCCTGCATTGCACTGGAGCCCAACAAGTTGAATATCTCTGTGTGGGGTGTGCACTGGGGCGAGCTGCAACTGTGTAAGTGTTTTGGTTTGAGTTGTGGTCAGCGGCGCAGTCCAGCATGGAGTGTGCTGTGCCAGCTGTTGCAGCTGATTGTACGATGCTTGTGGTGTGGTTGAGTGTGTTGTAACATGTTGGGGTGTGTTTTGCTGCATCCGTGCACCCATAAGAATGTAATCAGGCGCCTTTCAGTGTCCGGCTTGTTACTGTGGACAAGTGGCAACTGGGGTTTCGCAAAACTGCGAGACAACATAGCTCTATGAGGTTTGACAGCATCTGACGTTCCTGAACATCTTGATCAACTTTGATTGCCTGCAGCTGGCCCGAAAGTAAGCACAGCACTGCGTGGCAGTCGACATGATTGACACCACAGCCTGAGTACCGAGGGCCTTATGCAACTGATGCGAATTGAACTACAAAGAATCATCAACTCACAACAGTATGCGGAGCATAGCAAACCCAGCAGTGTTGGCAGGGCAGCACACTGCTCGCCGCCTGCTGGGCTGCCACGCACTAGGCCTACACAGCCACCCGTCACCAACGCTTTGCACCAGCACAAAACGCACTTCAAACCGTACATATGCTGTTGCGACAAACTGCAGCAGCAACGGGACCAGCAACAGCGGCGCCAGCACCAGCAGCAGCACTGTGAGGGCAGGCCGCTTGATGTGTGCATAGGTCCAGTCCTGCAGCTCATGGAGCAGGAATACAGTGTGGCTGGAAAAGTGCTGCGGCTGGTGGCGCCCATTGACGTAGATGCAGTGATGGACATGTACATTGAGGCAGGCATCGATGGGGACCCTTACTGGTGAGACACAAGTTGCTGGTCGCTTTCATAGGGGTTCAGAATCGTCTTTTCTGCAAACTGTGGTGTATCTACTCATTGTTCATTCGCTGTACAATGGCTCAGTCTAAGATTTCAGCAGTTGCATACTTGTCAGCTGATACATGTTTGTCGGCAGTTCCCCTGTCAGCTTGCCACGTCTGCTGCCCCGTCTGCAGGTGCCGCGTATGGCCCTCTGCTATCTCACTCGCTCAGCAGCTGCTGCAGCGGCCTGAGCTAGTAGCAGGCAAGAAGGTAGCAGACCTAGGTGCCGGCCTCGGCGTTGCTGGCATAGCAGCAGCACTAGCAGGTGCTGCAGAAGTCGTACTGCTTGATAGAGAGCCGCTGGCACTACAGTGTGCACTTCTGAGTGGTGCAGCATCAGGGTTGCAGCATGTGCAGGGGCTTGAGGAGGTGAAGCTGCAGCAGCTGTCTGTAGCCAAGCAGCAGCAGCAGCATAGTAGCAGCGGCAGTGCTGGTGGTAGCGGCACTGAAGAGACGTCAGCCCAGCAGCAGCAGCAAGTTGCGTCAGCAGATCTGCTGCAGCTAACCCAGCTGTATGTGCAGCACAGAGAGCAGCAGCTGCAGCAACGGCAATCACAGCCTGAGCTGCAACAGCAGCTGCAACGACAGCAGCAATTGCAGCATGAAGCCGCAGCTGAGCCAAGCGCCAGCAGCAGCAGCAGTATACATCAGCAGCAGCGCAGCAGACCTGGTAACACCAGCAGCACCAGCAGTGCAGTGTTACGTGCCAGCACGTTTGACTGGAGCAGCGTAGCAGTGCCTGAGCGGTTCGATGTAGTGCTGGCATGTGACGGTGAGCGATGCTTACGCCTGCAGGTTGCATCTCCAAGAGATAGTATTGTGGTGCCTGCGGGGTGCCATTGCATTGCTGCAGTGCTCAGCGGTATGAGCGACTGGGTGAAGAAACAGGGCGCATGCCACTAGCTGCATGCAACAGACCAACTGTTGTGCGTGGTGCAGCAGCGGCAAGTCCGTTTTGAGCAAGGAAATCGGCCAGGCAGCAAGCGCGGCAGCAACGTAACACCCCTTCATCTGTGCCTTGACTTATATGTTCCTGTTGGCTGCCGCCCTGGTTGTGCCTGCAGTGCTGTACGAAGACACAGCAGTGGAGCCAGTTGCAGCGGTTGTTGGCCGCCTGCTGAAACGTGGCTCCAGCAGCAGCCTGCTGCTGGCAGACCCACCTAACAGAACAGCAGCAAACAGGCAGCGCTTTGTGGAGCTGCTGTCGAGCGGTTTAGCAGGGCCTATAAACCTCAGGCTGGAGGAGTCTGGGGTTTACCAGTGTGATGTAAGCCAGCTGGATCCAGAGATGAAGGGTGGTGTGACAACGCAGAGTGTTGGTGTGCAGTTTATGGCATTTAGAGCTGCTGTAGGAAATGACACCATAGGGCTGAAGTTTGACTGAGCAGTGCAGCTGTTGACTGGTGCGTGACACTGCAGCTGTACTAGCTGGCAGCCAGTCTGAAGTACGAACAGGCCCTTTGGCTCCGTGCAAAGATTGTGATGAGGTTTTTGGCACCCTTGTGCTGTGTGCTGCGTCAGCGAACGGATTGTTGCGCAACCTGGCATGCCATCACGCGCTGCACGCACCAGCGTGTTTGTGTCTGATCACTGTGTAACATACACTGTCGCTGAGGGCCTCAAACCGCGATCTGCACCTTTGTTTCATTTCTTGCGAGGTCCTGTAGGTGCTGGACATTTACATGTGCCTGGTTCACCAGGGCAGAGTTTAGTTGAAAGTAACACACCCAGTTTACGGATTCAGCCATGGTTAGCGTCCCCCCCCGGGGGTGGTTGCTGGTGCTGTGCTACTCGTAAAGCGCCCTTCGTCCCCCCCCCCCTCCCTGCCAGTGCAGGGCAAAAATCCAACTGGTTGCCCTGTGTTTTGAAAACTGAAGGAAAGGAGCAGATATTGCTCATTCTTATGTATAAATGGCATATTATACTGCATTATGCTGCTGAAACACTAGCAATAGCAGCGTCTGAGCCTTGGCAGCAGTGACAGCTGGGCGTGGGTCAGGCTGCCCTTCGCCCCCCCGGGGGGGTTCCCGTGTTTTACATCAGCGCCCTTCGTCCACCCCTGGGTACAGGTAAACTGCCCGTGTTACCTTCAAGTAAACTCTGCCCCCAGCAGCAATGCTCCCGCCAAACCCTATGCAGCAATACCGTGATGACAGCCACGATGCCCACCGCAGTTAATGTTAGATTTGTTGCGTAAGTACAGTTCAATATATGTCTAATACACGACGCAAGGAGGAATCGCGTCCCGCTGCTGCCAACATGCGTTCTTTTGTCAGGACTCGAATTGCTGCTTGACTAGAGGGTGACCGAGCTGTTTGAAACGAATTAACCCAGAAAAAGGCAGTACACGTGCTGATCCTGCTGACTGCATCACAGACGATACCAAGGGCAGCACATGCCTGCTGCTGTAGTGGAGCATCTACAGTGTATCCAGCCACCTGCAAGCCATGTCTTCCACAGCAGTGCTTGGCTTCATCAATGACATCAACAGCAAGAACCTCAAGGCAGTCAACGACCGGCTGAAGAAAGAGAAACCCAACCAGCGCTACAGTGACCCCAAGGCAGAGGGTCTGGTGTACACGCTGCTGCATGCAGCGGTTGCAACCGGCTCGCATGAGATGACAGCAGCGCTGCTCAAGGCTGGCGCAGATGTGAATGCAAAGGACAGCAAGGGGAAGACACCACTGACCTGGCTTGCACCCCATGTGAACTCGGAGCCCCACTTGAAGGTCGCAGGTGTGTTTGTCCCCTTCTATTGCTGATGCCGCTTTCTTGCTGCTGCTGTCCTTGCCAACTAGCATGCTTTTCTTGTCAAGCAGCTGTCCATTATAGACCCCAGAGCCGCAATTTAGCTTTCCTGCAAACAACACACTTGGTCCTCTCCTGTCCTGCAGAGCTCCTGCTGAAGCAGAAGGACGTGGACATCCAGGCAGCCAGCAACAGCAAAGCCACCCCCCTGCATGAAGCAGCAGCAGCTCGCAACACAGGCCTCGTGCAGCTGCTGCTGCAGAAGGGTGCCAGCGCAGTAGACAGCAGCCCTGGCTACCCGCCGCTGCATGCTGCATGCCAGGGCTGCAGCTGTGGTCAAACATGCATGCCTGTGGTAGAGCTGCTGCTTCAAGCGGCACCTGAGCAGCTGCAACAGCAGGTGAGCAGCCCTACGATGACAGCAGTAGGGTACCTTATGTCTGAGCTTAAGGGTGTCCTGCATGTGCTGAGGCACATTTCAATGGAGCAGCGCCAAGGCCTCTGCTAGTCACTGTGATGCTATGCCAAGGCGGCACCGTTGCTGAAGGCATGGACAACAGGCACACTGGAAGTGGTTACAAGTCTGCATATTGCCAGCCTTTCATAAACCTGAAAGATGTGTGGTGCAACTTGCTGTCTGCTGCTTGCAGGATGCAGCTGGGTTCACAGCGCTCATGCGGCTGCTGCAGCGCGGCTGCTGGGCAGATGCACGGCAGCTGCTGGTGAAGGGAGACTGCAACATCAACGCGCAAGTACGTGGTGAACTCTTCTTTGAGTCTGAGGAGAGTGCAGGCTGCACATCTGTGGCCGCGCCATGGCATCCTGATTGACTTTACACACATGCCACCTACACATCACACGCACTTGTCCCAACACGTTCCTGCTTGTGTCTGATGAGCACTGCATGGACTAGCTCACATGCGCTGCACACTACTGCCGCATCACACACTGCTTGCCTTGTTGTCGTTGTTGTGCCTGCAGGCACCAACGGGTGAGACGGCGCTGCTGCTAGCCTGCAGCTGTGCAGCGCCAGACCAGCAGCTGGTCGCAGACCTGCTGGCTGCAGGCGCTTCTGCAGCAGTGCAGGACAGTCCTGCAGGCAACACCCCGCTGCTGCTGGCAGTGAAGCTAGGAGGACCTGCAGGATTGGCCCTGGCAAAGCTGTTGCTGCAGCAGCAAAGTGGTACAGCAGGAACCTGTGCTGGTGCTTGTGGAAGCGCCTTGCAGGACAGCGAGAAACGCAGCATTGATGCAAGCAACACAGCAGGAGAGACTGCCTTGAGTTTGGCAGCAGCTGCAGCACTCGCAGGCAGTGCACCTGCAGGCAAGCCTGCAGGCGCACCAGGTGCCAGCAAGGCAGCGGCAGCAGCAGCGGCGGCAGCAGCAGCGCAAAGCAGTGCTGATGTGGCGCAGCAGCTGCTGGGCGTGGTGCTGTCAGGGCAGCCTGCTGTACCTGAGCAGCTGGGCGCAATGCTGCTGCAGGCGGGCCTGTCAGGCAAGCTACCTGATGCCATTACAGCACAGGTGAGACGCCATGCTATGATTTGAAAGCATGCACAATCATCTGAAATGGTGGCCTACACAGTTGCTGCATGTCGCTGTGTGGCTTCTGCTGATTTGCTGCTCTGGCAACGTGTACGCATGCTGCTTGGCGGCTGCTGCTCAGCTGCTAAAGGATTACGGTGCTTGCAGGACTTTGACACTGGTCCATGGCCCATGTGCTGACTCAAATTTGGCAAAAGCTGCAACCGTATGCTTCGGTCCTGCCTGACAGGGCTACCTCATGCCGCCTGCTGTTTGCTGCTTGTCCAACAGTTGGTGGCGCTGCTGCCTGCTGAGGCTGTGACGCATGCAGCAGCAGCCGTCTCCCTGCCACAGCCGTTGACCTTCCAGTCCCTGCTGGGCCTGAAGCTGTACCGCACAGCAGTAGTGCAGCTTGTGAAGACAAGCGGCAAGGAGCCTGGGGCACCGCAGGTACAGCTAGTTGCCATGTCGCTGGGATGTTCAGTAATGCACACTTCGCATTGAGTGTGACAGCAGTGCACGGTTGCCACCATCAGCGACCAGAAACAGCACTCAACGGAAGCAGCGTGGAGCTTAAGGCGCTCAGTAGCATCAACATCCACGCCAGCAGTAATCTGGTCTGACTACAGCTGCTTGAGCAACGCAAGAAGCGGCAGCCGCTCCTGCAGGTGACCAGCCACATCACTGACGTCATTCACCGACCCTGTATGCGTGTGCTGCTGATGCACTGCAGGACGCTGCAGGCAACACGCACCTGCACAATGCAGTGTCAGGCTCAGAAGACCTGCCAGACCTGGTGGCAGCACTGCTGACGGTGGGGCTGCCAGCCAATGCAGTGAACAGTGATAGTGACACAGCGCTGCATGTGGCGGCGAGAGCAGGGCACGTGGAGGTGCGGAGCACATGATGCCTGCCAGCTTGCTGCATTATATCATGCTGCAGTTTGTTGTTAACTTCATGATGCGCCTGTCCAGGGCAGTGCACGTTGAGGTGCGGGGCGCTTGATGCCTGCAAGTAGACAACATAGCATATTCTGATGCAGCAGTGTGCTGTGAATGCGCCCGTCGCCCTGAGTCAGAGCCAAGCTATGTTTTGAATCGAAAGCTGCAGCACCATTGCAGCAACCTGGCTAGCAGGCTGCACTACTTTATGACACGTGTTCACGTGGCTTGCCATGAGCTGGTGGCGTAAGGCCTGCAGCAACTTGTGCTGTTTGTTTGACTTGCAGGCGTGCAGGGCGCTTGTGGCTGGTGGCGCGGATGTGATGCGCCGCAACAACAAGAACAGGGTGCCCGGCAACCAGCTCAAGGTGAGCTGCGCATTGCATCATTAGAACAAGATAATAGTCTGCACAGCATGCGGTTTTTGCTTGACAGCTTGTACAGTGAGCATGAGCTGAGCCTCAGCAGGCAGCACCAAGTGCAACCTGGTATACTTGCTGACAGGCGGTGTGCTTCTGTGGCTGCTGCTGCTGCTGCATGTGCTGCTGCCTGCTGCTTACAGCTGCCTGAGCAGACCAAGGCATACCTTGCAGAGGTAGGCTGGTGATGCATTGCTGCAGCTGTACCAGCCTTGCGGGTGGTGCATCAGCAGCTACGTTTAGTACATCAAGGATCTGTGTGGCAGTGCTTCTGCCCAATGAGCCTGTCAGTGGCTCCCCAAACGGGCGAGGTTACCCATGTAATTCCAAAATTCTTGTGATGGTTGTGGTGGCCACAGCAGCGGCTGCAGGGCACTTCCCAGCAGCAGCCTCTGGTACATGCTGGCAGGTCAGCTGTGGATGCTGGTGGTTGTGCTTGCTAAGACACTTCCACCGATATGTTCACTGGTCAACACGGTGCGTATATCTTAATGATACTTATGAATCACAGCTATCCCTGTGTATTGCAGGCGGAGGAGGCGTGGAGGCTGGCAAAGGAGCAGAAGAATCATGAGCTGTGGGATGCGAAGATGAAGGCCACGCAGACAGCTAGTGCATTCGGCATCAGGGTGACGTGATGGATCTGTCTTGGCAGCTGAGCAGCAGCAACAGGCGATGCCAGCTGTGGGGAGACGGTTGGGCATGGCAACTGTTACATGTCATTTTGCTGCCCCGGATGACTAACCCCTTGGTTTGGGCTGGCTGGTTTGGCGTCAGTGTTGTGCAAGCTGCAAAGAGTACATCTTCAAAGGTTGCGTCGTGCTCGTTTTGGAAGGGCGCGAGCTCGCCCGTTCAGTATTACTTCAGGCTGGCACACCGTGCAACCCTTCCGCAACGCCTTTGTTTCAACTGTGTCTATTAACAGTTTCAACACTTGATCGACTTTTTCTACCTTAGCCTCGTCCAGCAGGAGCAATTTATCAGGGTGCCAGGGGGCCGCCAAACTCACAGAACGCAGCAGTCGCGCCATCATGGCTCGTAAAAGAATGCTGTTGATAGAGTACGATGAAGCATCTGCAGCTGATGTTGGCGTGCTATGCTCTCTTGCCGGGCCGGTGGCATACAGCAAGAAGGAGCCAGTCGGTCACATCTTTCATTACAAAGTGATGCTGCAGCAGGGCTTCATCGGTGAGCATGCTCTGCTGCGTATTCACATGCTATGGGCAGGCTGGCAGCCGCCCATGTGCTGCGTGCCAACCAGCAAATCCTCATGTGCAGTGGCGACAGCAGTACAATGCAGCCTGGCCCCACTTGCAGCGTCCTGCTGATCTTGCTTACCTGACCTGGCTGTTGTATAGATATGCCGAAATTCCTAGCAGACATCCATAGCATACTTACTGCTGTTATCAGCACCTGTAGGACTATGCAATATGCCACAATTGCACCAGGACTTGCAGTTGTTGTCATTCGCCCTGACAAACCTGGTGCTTGCAGCAATTGCCGCTGTTCTGTTCCGCAACAGCTACAGGATACGAATGCACGCCTGTTTTTGTCAAGAAGAAGTGTAATCTTTATGATTTCAACTGGCATATCCTCTCCAGTCTCCACGCCTACTGTATTACCTGCATGTTTGCTTGCGCACTGCCTCACATGCTGCCACATGTCATGCACATTGTGTCCTGCAGAGCCCCCAGCCGAGCCGTCAAGCAGCGACGAAGATGACAGCGGCGAGGATGCCAGCTCAGCAGCAGGCTGCGGCGTGCACGCCAGCAGCAGCGTGGGCAGCAACCTGGACGACATGCAGCCGCCACCTGGCGTGTCCTGGAAGAAGAGCAAGGCCAAGAAGAAGCAGGTGAGGCGGCAGGAAATGTTACCTTGTGAGGCGTGAGATACAGGCTGTTCTTTTGCTGTAAAAGCTGTAGATCGTGTAGAAGCAAGGCTAAGAAGAACCAGGCGAGGCGGCAGCATTCTGCAGTTTATGAGAGTAATCAGTGTTTCATGTGTCGGTATCTGGGTTACATGTTGTGGCGTGCCACCTGGCGTATCCTGGAAGAAGAGCAAGGCCAAGAAGAAGCAGGTAAGGCGGTAGCAGGCAAGGACACAGATTGTTGCTGCATCTGTTGCACTGTGTGCCTTGCACCACCCGCATGCTGGAATGTGACGTCCTCCAGTTCATGTGTTGCTGCTGCTGCATGTGGAAAGCAGGGAAACAAGGACTGTTGCTGCACCTGCTGCAATGCATGCCCCACACCGCCAGCATGCTGGAAACTGCATTGAGTCTCATCACTGCTGCTGCTGCTTCAGGTGAAGGGCAAGGACACGGACTACTACGCGCTGCTGGGGCTGCAGCACTGCATGCCCCACCCCACCAGCAGATGCTGGACATTGCATGTAGCTTATCGCACTGCTGCTGCTGCAGGTGAAGGGCAAGGACACAAACTACTACGTGCTGCTGGGTCTGTATGCCCCGCACCACCAGCAGATGCTGGAAGTTGCATGTAGTCTGATACCTTGGCTGTGCTGCTGCTGCTGGTGTCGTAGGTGAAGGGCAAGGACACGGACTACTACGCGCTGCTGGGGCTGCAGCACGAGCGCTTCATGGCCACAGAGGCGCAGCTCAAGCAGGGTGAGACGCAGCAGGCAGCAGCAGCAGCAGCAGCTTGAGGCAAGGCCAGCAGCGGCAGCAGCAGCAGGAGGCAAGGCCAGCAGCAGCATGTGGTGCAACACACGCCAGTTTGAGCCGGATATGGCAGCAGCCAGCAGCAGCAGCAGCGTGGAGCAGTGTCGGTTTCAGCGCGGGCTGGCAGCAGCCAGCAGCAGGAAGTGAAACGCATGGCGGATGCAAGCAGAGCACAGCAGCGCTTGCGTGCGTGCGATGCGTGCACTTGCATCCGTTGCAGCTGACGCGCCTGACACTCAGATGCCCGACCCTAGAATGTGGCAGCCGCTGCGTGCGGCTTGCCGTGCGTTTCAGCCGCTAGGCATCAACACATCCTGCAGTCTGCACGTGTTGCAAGCAAATATTTGGCACATTTGGCACTTGCTTGACTGTTGCCTCTGCTTGATGACGTTGGGTGTGTATGCTGACGGGTTTGCTGGTGTGGTTTGCTGCCGTCCCCTGCAGCGTACCGCAAGGTGTGCCTGGAGCACCACCCTGACAATCAGATGCAATCTGCTTCCGGCTTGCCGCGTGTCTTTCCACTGTCAAACATCAACACAATCTGCACCGTCGCAAGTAACATTTGGCGCGTGCTTGACTGTTTCCTCTGCTTTTTGTATGGTGTGGTGCTTGGTTTCGTGCAGCGTACCGCAAGGCGTGCCTGGAGCACCACCCTGACAATCAGGCGCAACCTGCTTCCGGCTTGCCGCGTGTCTTTCCGCTGTCAAACATCAATACAATCTGCACCGTTGCAAGTAACATTCAGTGCGTGCTTGGTGTGCTTGCTGATGTGTCTGCTGTTGTGTTGCTTGCCGTCCCCTGCAGCATACCGCAAGGCGTGCCTGGAGCACCACCCTGACAATCAGGCGCAATCTGCTTCCAGCTTGCCGCGTGTCTTTCCACCGAAAAATCAACACAATCTGCACCGTCGCAAGTAACATTTGGCGCGTGCTTGACTGTTTCCTCTGCTGTTTGTATGGTGTGTGTTGCTGTCCGCTGCTGCAGCGTACCGCAAGGCGTGCCTGGAGCACCACCCTGACAAGAAGCTGGTGGGAGTGGACTGCGAGGACGCAAAGGTGCGCAGCATAACATATTTTTTATATTCTGCCATTTGCTTGTGCTCAGTTGGATCTAACTGGACTTGGATTTGTCGGATGAGGCTGCACAGAGCGGCACAACGTATCAGGTGACTGGACCCCCGTCACTTGTAGCCAACACTGGTGTTCCTTGTCCTGCTTGGGTAAAGGCAGCAGGTGGCAGGGCGCTCAGACAAAAAGTCGGAAGGTGCTCTTTCATTTGCTTCAAATTGGCCAACTCCAGCTATGGTGCAGATGATGAATATGTTATGTGTGCGCTTGAACAAGATCATGTCTCTGCTTGCCTACACCTGCGTGCAGTCTGCTGCTGAGGAGCACTTCAAGAAGATCCACCGATGTATGTTTCTGTGTGCGCAACAACAAACTCATGTGGATCTGCTTACCTATATGCTGTGACTGCATTTAGTCTGCTGCTGAGGAGCACTTCAAGAAGATCCAGGAGCCGTACGATGTGTGCAGTAACAAATGCATGTAACACATGTTATGTCTCTGCTTGCCTGCCTATGCAGTCTGCTGCTGAGGAGCACTTCAAGAAGATCCCAGAGGCATATGACACGCTGAGCGACCCTGCAATAGGTGTTCCTTTCTGTGAGTGCATTGACAAACCAACTGACTCTCGTCTCTGCTTGCATATACCTGCTTGCAGTCTGTGGCTGAGGAGCATTTCAAGAAGATCCAGGAGGCGTACGACACGCTGAGCGACCCAGCCAAGCGCCGCGAGTACGACAGCACGGACGAGTTTGACGACAGCCTGCCCCTGGACTGCGCGCCAGCTGACTTCTTCAAGGTGTGTTGTGTTATGTTATTTGTTACTTTTGGTTTGAAAAGACAGCTGGGTGTTGACTGACTAGGCCTTCTGGACTGCATGCCAGCTGGCTGATATCTTCAAGAAGTTGCTGTCCTGGTTTCCCAGTAGTTTTACCGTGCGACACCACGAAGCTGCCATACCTGCCCCCATTCCCACTTGCAGGTGTTTTGCGCCTGCCTTCCGGCGCAACGCGCGCTGGTCAATTGACCCCCAGATGCCCGATGTGGGCGATGAGAGCAGCGACATGGTCTGCTTCACTCTTAACCGTGAACTGCTATATTTCTCGTTGTTCGCAGGTGTTTGCGCCTGCCTTCCGACGCAATGCGCGCTGGTCAATTGACCCGAAGGTGCCCGATGTGGGCGATGAGAGCAGCAGCTGGGAGGCTGTGTCGGCTTTTTACGACTTCTGGTACGGCTTCAGGAGCTGGAGGGAGTTCCCACACCCCGATGAGGAAGATGTGGAGGGGGCAGAGAGCAGGGAGCACAAGCGCTGGATCGAGCGGTGCGTGCTGCGGATGCATCCGAATCATTGTATATGGTGGTGTGTGCAGGTTACCCTGTTACCATGGGTGCAGAGAGCACAAGCGCTGGATGGAGCGGTGCGTCTATTTGGGTATTAGGAGTTGCAATTAATTGTTTTAGAAATAGCCCTAAACATAGCCTGCCCAAAATGCCATGGTGCTGCGGTCCTAGCGGATAGACCTGGAGCATTGTAAAGAGAGGTGTGGCAGGGTCGAGGGAGTTCCCACACCCCGATGAAGAAGATGTGGAGGGGGCAGAGAGCAGGGAGCACAAGCGCTGGATTGAGTGGTGAGTGCTGCTGTGGTGCTGCGGTCTTAGCGGATAGATTCAGATTTTTAAAAAGGATGTTGTACGCAGGGTCTCCTGTTGACCATGTATGCTGAAGTGAGGTGTGGGTGCGGCTGTGTCTGTTAGACAGCGGCCACTGCTGCCGGCTGCTGCTTGCGGTACTGCTGGTGACATATATGCGGCTGCTGCTGCTGCTGCTGTTCTTTTTGCATTCCAGGATCAACTCCAAGCTGCGGGAGAAGGGCAAGAAGGAGGAGGGCAGGCGGCTGCGCGAGTTTGTTGACGCAGCGTACCGCGTGGACCCGCGCGTCACAGCACGCAAGGAGGCCCAAGCGGCAGAGCGGTGAGTGTTGACAGTGATGTCGTGGCTGTTGCTTCTCAGTGTTACACCCTGAGGCCTGCATGCTGCTTGGCACCTGTTGTTTGCCAATGCTGACGCCTAACCACTGCTGTTGCCTCACTGCTGCCCCTCTCAAGCTGTGTGCTGCTGCAGTGAGCGCAAGAAGGCGGAGAAGGCCGAGGCCTGCTTGCTGCTGGCAGCCTGTTGTATCTGCCGATGGTGACAAATTCATTACTACTGCTGACGCCTCTTCTAACTTGTGGGCTACGGTTTGCTGCTGCAGTGAGCGCAAGAAGGCTGAGAAGGCAGAGGCTTGCTTGCTGCTCGTAACCTCTTCTAATCTGTGCGCTGCTGTTGTACTGCTGCAGTGAGCGCAAGAAGGTTGAGAAGGCTAAGACGGCAGAGGCCTGCATGCTGCTCGCAAGTTGCTGTATGCGCTAACGCTGACGTCTCATCACCACTACTCACCCCTTTCATAACAAAACTGTGCTGCTGCAGTGAGCGCAAGAAGGCTGAGAAGGCAGAGGCGAAGCGGCTGCAGGAGGAGCAGCAGCAGCGGCAAAAGGAGGAGGAGGAAGCACGCAAGTGAGCGGGACGGCAGCAGGCCACTGGCCAGCAAGGTTTCCGTTGTTCTGTTGGTCAGCAGGGTTTTTGTCCATCAATTGGCCCGCAGAAAGAGGAGGAGGAGGCGCGCAAGTGAGTGGCACGGCAGCAGGACAGCAGCCAGGCCACTGGCCAGCAAAGGTGTACGTTCTTGAATTGCGCCAGCAGGGCTCCTGTGCTTTGATTGGGTCGCAAACTCGCTTTGCTTTACTTGGGTGAAGTACCAGCGTGCTGCTTCACGGCACCTCGCAGCAGCGGTAATGCTGTGCCAAGCTGCTGTCCTCACATTATGCTCTGCAGGCAAGCAGAGGCTGATGCGGCCAAGGCAGCAGCAGCGGAGGCGAAGAAGGTCCGCGATGCTGAGAAGCAGGCGATGAAGAAGGAGCGGCAGCGCCTGCGCAAGCTGGCAGATGGAGGGGAGGGGCAGCAGCGGCTGCTGAGCATAGGTGCGGGCAAGGATGTTGCATGTTTTTGTATGCTCAGTTTTGTATGCTCAGTTTTGTATGCTCAGTTTTCTTGTGCTGCTCAACGTCGTAAGGCCCACTGGCAGCGGTGTATGTGTCAAGCAGCAGCACGACTTGAGCGCCGGCACGTGGCAGATGACGGGCAGGGGCAGCAGCGGCTGCTCAGCATAGGTTCTGGCGTGTTGCGTACACTTATGCTCAGTGTTCACTCAGCATAGGTGCCAGGATGTTGCAGATATCTGTATGCTCAGTTTCACGCAGCTTAGGTGCGGTGATGCTGCATATATCTATATGCTCACCATAAATGTGGTGTTTGTGCGTTGTAGGGCCCACTAGCCCTCCAGCCCTGCAGCAGACGCATGTGTGGCCCGACTCATCATTACATTGTTATTTCGGTTACTTCTGCCGCGCAGATGACACGGAGCGGCTGTGTCAGTCGCTGGACCTGCAGCAGATGCAGCAGCTGGGTGAGTCAGCGTCAGCAGAAGCTGACGCTGCTGCCAGGGCAGTGCTGCTGCAGGGGGCGATTCAGCAGCTGGATGAGCGTGAGGAGGAGGAAGTGCGGCAGAAAGAGGCAAAGAAGCGGGAAGCAGAGGCAGCACTCAAGGTGTGTGGCGTGCCCACCGCATAATGTCTGCAATCATGAGAATGCAACCTTTTATGATTTGTGCAAAGTATACAGTGCAAGCAAGCGTCTGTATGCCTTGAGATTGTGTTGGCTCTGATAGAGCGGGGGACAGGGTGCAGCAAAAAGAGGCAAAGAAGCGGGAAGCAGAGGCAGCGCTCAAGGTGTGTCTTGAGCTCAAAGAAAATGTGTACTGTGCCAAAAGTTTTTGAGCCAGCAGGCGTCTGTTTGATTGCCAATCTGGCTGGTTGTGCCTGCATGAAGATGTGTGCTGGCTGGTGATGAAACGGGAGGCCTTGCTGCCTGTGCCTGGTATTCGGCAGCTGACTGTGCACGTTGTTTCTCTATCTGTTTCTGGCTTTGTGCACAGAACCTGGCCAAGCGCGACCACGCCAAGAAGATGCAGGAGATGCGGGAGTGGAGCGATGACGAGCTGCGCATGCTGGACAAGGCGGTCAAGAAGTTCCCCATGGGCACACCCAAGCGCTGGGAGCAGGTGCGTACATTGCATTACATCACATTAATTACATTGCATTGCATGGCATTGCATTGCATTGCATACAAGTGCATTACATTGCATTATATCACATGCTACACTAACCAGGAGAGGCAAGTCAAATAAGGAGCCAATGGAAGGCTCATAGGGGGCGGGGGGTGCAATGTCTGTTGACTGTGTTCCGGCTACTCATTTGTTTGGTGGTGCCATTGCCTATTGAGCCCAGGCCTTCCGTGAGTGCTGTTGATAGTGAAAGAGCAACCAGCTGCTGTCCACACACTGGAAATGTGCTCACTCATGCGCGGTGGTTTGCAGGTCGCGATGTATGTGCGCACGCGGACGCTCGAGGAGGTGCTGCTGATGGTCAAGGAGCACCAGGGGGGCAGCAGCACACGTATGCAAATTAGCCATGCGTGCACCTTACCTTGTGTGCAGTACCACCAGCTGCTTGCATGCCCCTGCCATGAACTCAGCTGATGCGCTACACGCATGCTGTGCTTTGCAGGTTGCGATGTACGTGCGCACGCGGACGCTCGAGGAGGTGCTGCTCATGGTCAAGGAGCACCAGGGCGCCAGCAGCACGCGCATGCAGAAGCAGGAGGACTGGAAGGGCGCAGCAAAGAAGCGCGCAGACGTCACATCAGAAGCTGACCTGCGCGTGGCTGCCTTCACTGACGTAAACGTGAGTTGCATGTGTGTCAGACCGTGGGCGCTTGTGTGTTATATCTTTTCTGCCCAGCAGAACGTGGCCGCGTGTGGGGTTGGGCGCTGCGTAGTACTTTTGTTTGAGTTCTTTAGGAACTGCCGCTTTGTGCACACACACAACTGGGAGGGAACAAGACGGCATGAGCTGTGTTTAACAGACGTGAATACTAGTGGCGGCTGCCGTGTCGAGAGAGTGTATTTTTCAGCCGGCGGCGACATTCATCGCACAATGAGTGAACTGGCAGTGATGTACATGCTGATGTGCCTGTTGCTGCTCTGCAGGTCAACATAACTGGGGATGCAGCCGCCGTCCTTGTTCCAGGCGCCACCAACAGCAGCGGCAGCACTCCGAGCAGCAGCACAGACAACAGCAGACGCAGCAGCACAACTGGCGCACCAGCCGCAGCAGCAGCAGACACTGGCAGCAGTAAAAGCAGTAGTGGCGCAGCAGCAGCTGTGCCTAACGGCACTGCCAAGCCTGCTGCTGCTGCAGTTGCTGCTGCTGCTGCTGACTCAGCAGCTGCGGGTGCTGCTGCTGCTGCCAAGCCCAAGAAGGTTGTGTCGGTAGACTCTGGGGAGTGGAATGAAGAGCAGGAGCTGGCACTGGTGCAGGTGGGACATGAACTTTGGGGGGAGTTGCTTGTTGGTGTTCTTGGTAACTGCTTGCTTGTGTGCGCTTGTGCGAGCTTGTGTGGGCTAAGGAGCAGGAGCTGGCACTGGTGCAGGTGAGACTTCAACTCCGGCGGGAACTGTTTGGCAAAGAGCTGCCTGACCGCTGAATGCACAACACACCAGACATGCCTTGATGTACCCCTTGATACACAAAAGCAGGATGTTTGTTTTGATCATTGTGTCGACACGGCAGATGTAAAACTGTTCCTGCCCAGCACACTTGCCTGTCTGCAGGCGCTGGAGCACTTTGGCAAGGAGCTGCCTGACCGCTGAAAGCACAACATACCCATTCTTGCTGCCTAAAGCCTTCATGCCATGCTGCATGGTTGTCTGCAGGCGCTGAAGCAGTTTGGCAAGGAGCTGTAGGACCGCTGGGAGCGCAACACACCAGACATGCCTTGATGTACCCCTGGAACACCATAGCAAATATCAGTCTCTTCTGTTTAATTGTCATGGCAAGTATTGACTCTGTAGTTGCTCCACGCATTGGCTGTCTGCAGGCGCTGAAGCAGTTTGGCAAGGAGCTGCCGGACCGCTGGGAGCGCATCGCTGGGGTGGTGCCTGGCAAGGGCAAGGCGGCCTGCTTCAAGCGCTTCAAGGAGCTGCGGGACGTGTTCAGGGCCAAGAAGGACGGGCCTGCTTAGCGGAGACAGCAATACTCATACAGTGGCAGCTTCCGTGCATACTACGCATTGGCTGGCAGTCGGTTGCGTCCTGCAGTGGCCGGTGTGTTGAGCCTAATCTTGAAACACGCGTAGGCCGCCAACACGCGGCGTGTTGCAATATTTCACTGTGGTTGCAGCTGCATTGGCTTTAACTTGTAGTGTTTCTAAGCTGGATGCAGGTGGCACCTGGACAGCAGGTAAATGCAAACACCTGACGCTTGACCAGCCTGGCTCAGCGCCCAGTATGATGGTGTGCCAGCTTTGCATTGCGGCAATGCACGGCATGTCCAACCAGCACCATATGCATAGCTGGACAGTACTTCGGACGCTGGTGCAATCAAGCCAGCAGCCGGTCGGCAACAATGCCAGAATACAGCACCGCTCCATACCACTTATTCGACACAAACTTGGCCATACAATCCGGCCCGTTGTTCAAATCCACACTGCTGACCTGCCACGCTTGATGCGCCGCACCAGCTGCAACTGCAGCATAGTACGGCACAACACAGCCAGCTGCAGCTCCTGCAAACCCTAAACCCAGCACCTGCAGAGCGCCAAACCCTGCTGCCCACTTCTTCGTATCGTCGCCGAACAGCAACGCAGTCGACTTCACTCCGACAAGCTTGTCATCTGCTTTGTCTTGATGCGCGTAGATCGTATCGTACACGAGCGTCCAATTGACGCCCGCGGCGTATAATGGCAGTACGACAGACCAATCGCAGGCGCCAGCGGCAGCCGAGTAGCCCATTAGTGCTCCGTAGTTCATCGCTAGACCAAGGAAGGCTTGTGGCCACCACGTGACACGCTTCATGAGAGGGTAGGTGCCCACAAGCAGCAGCGAACAGACGCCTAGCACCTGTAAAACAGCCAGTCAAAGCAGGGCAGGCTGCAGCAGGTTACTCCTGGGGGACGCCCACTGCGAGATACGGAGGTGTCTGGTGCGTGCCTATCCAGCAGACGCAGCAATACATCAAGCTTGAGGCCACCAAGTGATACGCTTCATGAGGGGGTTGGTGCCCACGAGCAGCGAACAGACGCCTAGCACCTGTAGATCAGCCAGTCAAAGCAGGGCAGGCTGCAGCAGGTTACTACTGAAGACGCCCACTGCATGATGCGGAGGTGTCTGCCATTGTGATGCAGCAGGGTGACAGTGCCGGCTGCGAGGGGCTTACCTGTGTGTAGGTGTTCAGTTGCAGCCATTCTCACCCTTGCTGCATATGCGTTGTTACGCCCCAGCTAAAACACAAATGCAATGGCGATAAAGGAACTTTTACAGCACATGTACAAATCTCATGCAGCCCTTACACTCAGGCCCACCTGTGTGTAGGTGTTCAGCTGCAGCAGGATGCCCAGGCCAAGGCTCAGCTGTGCTGCCAGGAAGACCAGCGCAGCAGCAGGCGTGACAGTGCCAGCTGCGAGGGGTCTGCTGCGTGTGCGTGCCACCTGTTTGTCGATGTCCCTGTCCCATAAGTCGTTGATGGTGCAGCCTGCCCCGCGCATCAGCTGCATACGTTGCAAGGGTATGTAGACATGCAGGTGGCAAGGCAGCAGCAGCAGCAGCAGCAGCAGAAATTGAGGTGGTCAGTGGACAACTCGGCTAGCAGACAAGTAGAGCGAGGCATGCTTGGGGTTGCTGAATGGAGATGAGCTGCAGTAGAGGCAGTGAGTGTACGCTCTGCTTGCCACTGCAATGCCGTGCAGCTGTAGCAGCTGCTGAGTTCTGTAGTTAAAATCAAACCTGTACTGCCACTCCGCTTGGCGTCGCCTGTTGCAGCACCGAACACTGCCAGCCGTCATTTGTATTGCACGCGCGGTAACCTGCCCCCTGCCAGCTGCTGCTTCACCACAGCACCGGCGTGTATGTACTGCTGAACACTGCCCTCCTGCAGTTAACAACTGCCAAACTCTGCCTACTATCATGCAGGCGCACGAACCCGCTGCCAGCAGCGAGTGCTTCAAACACTTGCGCCCCCCCCTTCCTGCAGCAAACACAAACTGCTAGGTCGTGCCTGTCATGCAGAAGCTTACCACAGCACCCACACCAAACAGTGACGTCAGCCATAAGTCTGGCAACTGACCAGGCCCTGCAGCCAGCGCTATCGCCCTGCACATATGAAAACGGCAGGCATTTGCCAGGTGTCACGCACGTTGCAACATGGATACAGCCAGCAGCTGCAGCTGTGAGCTCTGCGAGTCTGTCTCTCTGGCAGGACGGTCGGCTGGCTGACATGCACATTTTGTTTGTTCTGTACACTGGCACGCCAGCACATCCCACTACGCAGCAAACAGACAGAGCATCATCACATCATCGCAGCAAGCAAGCTGCACTGATCATGTGAGCATGAGGCACTTGCAAAGATTGGCGCCACTAAGTCACACAGTATTCCAGCACAGCAGCTCTCACCACACTCCTGGCCATGCCAGCAGCCAAAGGTTGGTGCTAAGTCACAGAAAAGTCACTACAGGAAGTCATCGGCAAACCGACGCTCACCACAGTCCTGGCCATGCGAGCAGCCAAGAGCCGATAGGCTTGTCTAGCCGCATCAGCTGCGCATACGGCTGCACACTTGCAGGAAGCAGTTGCTCCACCCAACTGCCTCCTGGCGTGCTGCCGCCACTGCTAGTGTACATGCTCCTGCTGCTGCTGCTGCTCCTGCTGTGCAAGTGCGCTGCACACCTTGCAGCAGACACATGTATTTGCGGAGCAGCAGTGCTGCATGTGCAGCTGCATTGACTGTGCAGGCTGCGGCTAGCGCTGCTGTTGATGTTATGCCACGCAGCAGTCCTGTCCTGCAGGAGACTGCTGTGTGTCGACTGCACTCCGCATGCCTGCTGCAACCTCAGCAATTGCTGCGGCCAAAGCTGCAACGCCTGCTGCTCCTGCTCGTATTGGCTCCACTGGCTGTGGAGCGCAGTTGAGTGTGCGACAGACGTGCTGCTGCTGCTGCTGCTGCTGCCCGAGTTGTCACAACAACTCCATGCTGTTGCTGGCTCTGAAGGCTGCTTAGCACTTGAAAAGGCCTGCTGACTGATATCTAGATACTCTTGAGTGTCACGTGGGGCTGAATGTGTCATCAGGCAGCGTACAGTGGCGGACAGGTCATGCTGCACAGCAGTCAGGCAGCTGTGCGGTGGCCGTGCCTTGCTGAGCGCCAGCTGTAACAGAACGTACGTATTCGGTATCATGGCGAAGTTAGTATGTGTGTGCAGTTTGACGTGCGTCCCTTCACTCAGATCACAAAGTGCGGGTGTATTGCACGCAGTGCCCAACACAGTTCACTCGCGGAGCACCTACACGATATAACTTCCCGAAGGACGCAGACAGACGCTTGCAACCTATTTTTGCGAGCCTGTCGATATCTCAGCCCCTGTCTATGGAACTGTGGTAAAGCCATGGGCACTAACACTGTAAAGCCATCGCTGCCAGGTCACCAGTCCTGAGATGCTCTGCTGAGCTCAACTACCATTTGACTCTGTTTCAAAACACACACAAAGTATGAGTAGCAACGTTCTGCACTCTTGTCACCCTACCAGCTGTGGTGTTGTACTGCAGGTGTACAGCCTGTAGCACATGCAGCCTGGCCTAACCAGCTGCATCCCAACAAAATGCCACAGTCAATAGACTATCACACAACGAAGCATGCAACCTACGACAAACTGCCCAGTAAGTCCTCGTTTGAACTTGTGGCTGTATCCCACCACCCCGGGCAACATGGGCCATGTTGGCCAACAGTTCCAGCCAGCTCCAGCTGCAGCCTGGTTTGTTTGAGATTTTGACGTTTCTTCACACCAACCACCTACAATGAGGAGCTCCGTGCTGCTCAGCTTTCACAGCAGCAATGCAGTACACCACGTGCGAACACACCATGTACGGCACAGCATGCCTCACACTTGAAGCTCAACCCTGTAGGTCAGCAACAACAGCGGCCGCTGCTTCTTTCGGCACTTCCACGTACGAGTCATCTGCCTGCTGTGGCCGCACGCGCAGCCGGCCTGCCCAGAAGGCCATGCAGCACGCGTCTCAACAGGCCACAGAGCTCCAGCCATGCACATAATGTTGAAATTCAGGCAGGCACAGTGCTTCCCAACCAAATTCAGTAAGTCAAATAAAATTGTAAACATCTGTGCACAATCACCCGGGCTGCTGGTACCAATATCTCAGAGCAACAGCAGAGACTGAAGCGGCAATGCAGCACGCCAGCTTCATGATGCACCCTTGAGCGTGCACGTGTGCCAGCGCGTTACCTGTGCAGCTTGCTCGCTCTTGCTGCAGCTGAACTGAACAACCCCTGCCGAGCTCAGCCTCACTGCAGGTCACTAAGAACAGCAGCCGCTGCTTCTTTTGGAACCTCAACGTACGAGTCATCTGCCTGCTGTGGCCGCACGCGCAGCCGGCTTGCCCAGAAGGCCATGCAGGCACGCATCTCAACAGGCCCGCTGATCATGCCGTGCCCTTTGCCAGGCAGCTGCTGCAGCTGCACATCACAGCCAGCTTGACGCAGCACCTCTACAGATCTGCAGGGGCACACGCATATGGCAGCAAGCACATGCAAGCGGTAAGGTCTGTACCAATAAGAAGAGCATACCCCAGCCTAGGGACAGTGCCTTGCCAGGCAGCAACTGCAGCTGCACGTCACAGCCAGCTTGACGCAGCACTTCTATGGATCTGCAGTGGCAGAGGCAGAGGCAACATTGGCAGCACATCAAAGAAGCACATGCAGAATAATAATAATAATAATAATCAATCCTTGTAAGCCATACCTTTCAGCATCGGCAACCGCGCCTCACCCACTGGGGAGGCGGAAAAAAAAGCACATGCAGAATGTGAGGTCTCTGCCGAGCAGAGGAGCACGCCGTGGCCCTTGCCAGGCAGCGACTGCAGCTGCATTTCACACCCGGCTTGATGTAGCACCTCTAAGGGGCAGAAGCAATAGAGCGCATTAGCAGCAAAGGAGGGAAGCACACGCAAAAATGTGAGGTCTCTGCCAAGGAGAGAAGCATGCCGCAGCTGTCTGCCAGGCAGCTTGACGCAGCCTGATTATGGACCTGCAGGGGCACAAGCACGCATAGTACTACTAGTAGTTGATGCAAGCAACTGCATGCAATAGCTGATTGTACTGATCTCCATCACTGCTTGCAGCTGCACCTGGCAGCCGGCGGGGCGGGCCGCCTGTTGCAAACCTGACACGTCAAAAGTCAACACAGTGTGGGCCTGCTTACCTTTCAACCTGCTTCCGTGACACGACCTCATCTCTGTCACCATGTGTGATCAACACATCTGTGCCTGGCTCTCCAGAAGAGCTGCTGCTGCTGGTTTTTGAGTTGTCCTGCTGCTGCAGCTCCTCTTCCAACAAGGCAGCTGACACAGCAATCGCACTGCAACGCAGCACAACAACGAGCAGCAGCAGCAGCAGCGGCACATAAGCATTACATGCAGTAAGTCTGGCAGCCATTGTCTGCACTGCAGCGCTGCCATCGCTTGGTGACATTACACACACAGCATTGCTTCGGCACATGACCCACTCCAGATACGATGCACTTGCCCATAAACAGCTGGATAAGCGCACCAGCACACAGCTCACGGCTGCAAGCAATCCATTACAGCAACTCACCCGCCCAAACCCTGGCTGCCCCTGCATCGCTGTGCCAGCTCCAGTGCCACTGTGCCTCCCTGACTGAAGCCCAGCAGCTGAACATGACCCGTGAAACTAGAAGAAATTGCTAGGGCGCTGCCAACATACGGTTTACTCCAAGTCCAATGCACTTGCCTGACATAAACAGCTGGATAAGCACACCAGAACACAGCTCACGGCTGCAAGCAACCTATGACGGCAGCTCACCCGCCCAGTCGCTGGCTGCCCCTGCATCGCCGTGCCAGCTCCAGTGCCACTGTGCCTCCCTGACTGAAGCCCAGCAGCTGAACATGACCCGTGAAACTAGAAGAAATTGCTAGGGCGCTGCCAACATACGGTTTACTCCAAGTCCAATGCACTTGCCTGACATAAACAGCTGGATAAGCACACCAGAACACAGCTCACGGCTGCAAGCAACCTATGACGGCAGCTCACCCGCCCAGTCGCTGGCTGCCCCTGCATCGCCGTGCCAGCTCCAGTGCCACTGTGCCTCCCTGACTGAAGCCCAGCAGCTGAACATGACCCGTGAAACTAGAAGAAATTGCTAGGGCGCTGCCAACATACGGTTTACTCCAAGTCCAATGCACTTGCCTGACATAAACAGCTGGATAAGCACACCAGAACACAGCTCACGGCTGCAAGCAACCTATGACGGCAGCTCACCCGCCCAGTCGCTGGCTGCCCCTGCATCGCCGTGCCAGCTCCAGTGCCACTGTGCCTCCCTGACTGAAGCCCAGCAGCTGAACATGACCCGTGAAACTAGAAGAAATTGCTAGGGCGCTGCCAACATACGGTTTACTCCAAGTCCAATGCACTTGCCTGACATAAACAGCTGGATAAGCACACCAGAACACAGCTCACGGCTGCAAGCAACCTATGACGGCAGCTCACCCGCCCAGTCGCTGGCTGCC
>CADDIJ020000985.1:3366-15124 GCA_902809745.2 Tetradesmus lagerheimii | reverse complement strand
TAGAAGAAATTGCTAGGGCGCTGCCAACATACGGTTTACTCCAAGTCCAATGCACTTGCCTGACATAAACAGCTGGATAAGCACACCAGAACACAGCTCACGGCTGCAAGCAACCTATGACGGCAGCTCACCCGCCCAGTCGCTGGCTGCCCCTGCATCGCCGTGCCAGCTCCAGTGCCACTGTGCCTCCCTGACTGAAGCCCAGCAGCTGAACATGACCCGTGAAACTAGAAGAAATTGCTAGGGCGCTGCCAACATACGGTTTACTCCAAGTCCAATGCACTTGCCTGACATAAACAGCTGGATAAGCACACCAGAACACAGCTCACGGCTGCAAGCAACCTATGACGGCAGCTCACCCGCCCAGTCGCTGGCTGCCCCTGCATCGCCGTGCCAGCTCCAGTGCCACTGTGCCTCCCTGACTGAAGCCCAGCAGCTGAACATGACCCGTGAAACTAGAAGAAATTGCTAGGGCGCTGCCAACATACGGTTTACTCCAAGTCCAATGCACTTGCCTGACATAAACAGCTGGATAAGCACACCAGAACACAGCTCACGGCTGCAAGCAACCTATGACGGCAGCTCACCCGCCCAGTCGCTGGCTGCCCCTGCATCGCCGTGCCAACTCCAGTGCCACTGTGCCTGCCTGACTGAAGCCCAGCAGCTGAACCAGATCCGTGACATTACAAACCACTGCTAAGGCTCTGCCAACATACGGCTTGATTCACTCCGATGCACCTGCCTGACATAGACAGCTGGATAAGTACAACAGCACGCAGCACACAGCTTGAGGTAGCTCACCCGCCCAAACGCTGGCTGCCCCGGCATCGTCGTGCCAGCTCCAGCACCACTGTGCCCCCCTGACTGAAGCCCAGCAGCTGCACTTGATCCGGTTGCCAGCCACCAGCTCTTGACAGTGCTGGCAGCAACTGCTGCTGCAGCAGTTGCAGCGTGGCTGCTAAAGATTCGAGGCGACGCTTCTCCCCTGGCCGGGGCTGCGAGCACATGCGCACAACATACAGCAGCGCAGGTTGGAACAACTGGCGTAGCATGGCATGACACAGCAGTCATTGGGGCACCAGGCGTCAGGGCGCCTGGCAATCAGATTGCTTATGCGCAGCAGGTGAACATCAGGCACAGGCAACATTTCGCGGCAGCATGACGAACTACCCGTCACGGCAAGCGTTTGGCAAGTTTGGTGTGTGGGAAGTACGGACATTAGCCCCTGCTGCATCTGCCAACGCACGACCCACCATGAAAGCACTGCAAACTGCTGTTCAGGAGAAAGTCAACTTTGCACACACTTTGCACAAGCCACACCTGTACCAGCTCCCAGTCATCATGAAAAGCCGCAAACCAGGCCCTGACCTCGCCAGTGTCTGGCACCGCCACAGGGCACCCACGTGACAGAACTGCCTTCTCACACATCTACATGAACGCACACGCTGCACGGGTGCATACCATAGGGTACACCAACCTGTATCAGCTCCCAGTCATCATCAAAAGCTGTGAACCATGCTCTGCCACCGCCCGTTTCCGGCACCTCCAGTGCCCCTGACAGCGCCAGGCAAGCGGTCTGTGGCAGCTGCATGCGCTGCGCAAGAGCTGCAGTAAATAAAGAAGAGTACGCGCACAGGGGAGGCGGGGGCAAACAAAGAATGTAGACAGCGCCAGGCAAGCAGTCTAGGGCAGCTGCATGTGCTGCGCAGGAGCTGCAGTACAGAAGGAGCGCAGTACAAGTACAGCCGAGCAAGGCACCTTTCATACATGTTGTGTCTACGCTTGATACGGCTGCCTAGGCTAGTGTGTTACATGCGGACTGCTTCGGTTGCTGGCTGGCTACGTGTGTAGCTGAAACCCTACATAGGATGAAGCATGCACTCTACTCAAGCACAACAGAAATCAAAATTCCTCTCCTACCGCCGCATTTTCTCATTTTCTCCCTACCTGTGAATGCTGCTGGCTTATCGCCCAGCCCGTGAAACAGCAGCAGCAAGTTCTGGTTCATGCCGTCTGCTGAGGGAAGGTACTGCGAGCCGCACACCAACTGACGCGGCAGTAGCGCTAGATTCAAGCTGTGCCGCATTATGCACAGCTGCTGCCAAGGTAGCGACTGAGCAGCACCTGGAGTCTGCTGCTGTAGCGTTTGATGTTCTGCTGTCTGAGTCGGCTGTGTGGTGTCCTGGCTGCTGTTGCTGCTGTTGTGCTGCCTCAATTCAAGCAGCAGTGCCTTGACCTGCATAGATGAAGAAGCACAGCAGCCGCGCACAAGTGGGTCAACTTTGTGCAAGGTAAGGGATTGCAAACAGCCTGGAGTGGAGCCGGAAGTGCGTACTTGTGCAACAAGCTTCAGTAATGCTTCTGTGCAGCATGCATGCTCAAAATCATAATCAAACCGACAGCGTGCCAAAATGTTGGCGCCTCACCTCCTTGTTGGTTGGCTCCAGCTGCAGTGCCCTGCTAGCTGCCTGTGCTGCTGCCTCATCATGCTTTGGTAGTGCTGCTATGCAGCATGCGTTCACAAAATCATACAGACAGCGTGCCTCACCTCCTTATTGGTTGGCTCCAGCTGCAGTGCCCTGCTGGCTGCCTGTGCTGCTGCCTCATCATGCTTCGGTAGTGCTGCTGTGCAGCATGCATTCAAACCTAATTATACGGACAGCGTGCCTTACCTCCTTATTGGTTGGCTCCAGCTGCAGTGCCCTGCTAGCTGCCTGTGCTGCTGCCTCGTCATGCTTCGGTAGTGCTGCTGTGCAGCATGCGGTTGAGATTCCAGACAGACTGCGTGCCTCACCTCCTGATTGTTTGGGTCCAGCTGCACTGCCCTGCTAGCTGCCTGTGCTGCTGCCTCATCATGCTTTGGTAATGCTTCTGTGCAGCATGCGTCAAAAATATCATATGGACAGCGTGTCTTACCTCTTTATTGCTTGGCTCCAGCTGCAGTGCCCTGCTGGCTGCCTGTGCTGCTGTCTCAACATGCTACGGTAGTGCTTCTGTGCAGCATGCGTTGAAAAAACATACGGAGAGCGTGTCTTACCTCCTTATTGGTTGGCTCCAGCTGCAGTGCCCTGCTGGCTGCCTCATCATGCTTCAGTAGTGCTGCTGTGCAGCATGCGTTCAAAAAATCATACGGACAGCGTGCCTCACCTCCTTACTGTTTGGCTCCAGCTGCAGTGCCCTGCTAGCTGCCTGTGCTGCTGCCTCAAACCTGCCCAGGCCCTGCAGGGCTTTGGCTGAGCGGTACCAGCCCTTCACCCATCTGCAATACAGCAAGACAGCTGTGATTCAGATCCTCTGTGCTCACGGCAGCAGCATGCTGAGTGGAGTGGAGTGACACTGCCAGCAACAGCAATGTTGCAGGTGTGATTGGTCACCCAGTTTCAAAAGTTGACAGGTTCGGTTCAAAAGGTGACAAAGTGCCTGCTGCTATTGCTGCTGTTTCAGCAGTACTGCATACAGTGTGTAGACCAGCTGCTGCCTTACGGGAACTGCGAGGGAGGCACAGTTAACCGCTGTCTTCTCGGACCCAAGCTGCTAGAATGGTGTGTCAGCAGCAGCACTCACTTGTCATCAACTGCAACAGCAGACTGAGCATCTGCAAGAGCCCCATGGAAGTCCTGCACAGCGAGCTTTGCTGCAGCTCTGCGGGTGTGCAGGCGCACCAGCAGTAGCAGCGGTAGCAACAGCAGATGCCTTTGCTACAGTGCTTCCTTTGCACACAAACTGCTCAGCAGTTGTTCAGGCCAACGGAACTATTTTGCAGTAATAGTTATTCTGTTTTGAAAGAGCACTGAACGCTCTACGATCTTGACACGCCGGGAAATTCCTTGTTGCCTACCGTACCTGTTACTGTACAGTACGTGCAGCGAGTCCGCGATCAGACTGCTCTCTGACGCCTGAAGTGCCTCTCCGTATTTGCTTATCGCTTGATGATATTGCTGCTGCCTGAATGCTTGATCACCGGCCTGCTTTGCCTCCTGTATTGCCTCCATAGCAGCCTATACCATGTACAACGAATGTGAAGTTCTATTCAACTTTTCTCTTATGATTACATGGCACATGAACCACGCAGCTCTTGTTCGGAGCAAAAGGCAAGCGACAGAATAGTTCGGGTGCAACAAACCCCACAGTAACATGTCATGTCAAGTAACAATGACATGCTTCAAACAGCCCTACATTCAGAGCGACAGACACAGCAAGTTCAGCACCACACACCAGGTCATGCTGCTGGCGCAGATTCCACAACATGCTATATCTATGTCAGTATAGTCAGTCCCACATGCTGCCTAGTAGGGGTGTAAGGGTCTGGGTGGTCTACCTTACACCGAAAATAGAGAGAATAATCAGTCTACTTTCCGCCTCCCCAGTGGGTGAGGCGCGGTTGCCGATGCCGAAAGGTATGGCTTACAAGGATTGATTATATAAAAAAGTCTAGTCAGTAGACCACACATCGAAGTGACTGCCAGTGACTGTCAAAGTTTGCTGGCTGCCACTTGTTGCTCCTCCTTACAGCTCTCCAGTATCGCAACAGCCGATGCACTAAACACGCCTCCATTGCCATACACCAGCGCCCTCCTAGCTCCAGCTACCTGCCGTCCTGCTGCCTCTCCTCTCAGCTGTGCTACTGCTTCGATCAAGCTGTGCATGGCAGGCACCTCCCAGGGCGCACCAAACCCTAACAAGCCACCGTGAGTGTTGATTGGCCAGACCGCTGCTGGGCTACCTTGCTGCTGCTGCTGCTCCTCAATTGGCCCCAGCAGGCGTCCGTACTGCTGCTGGATGTATGCACCGCCCATGCCTTTGGGCGCTAAGCCGACAGCCTCGATGGCCCTGCGCACACAAGCAGTGCAAAAGATGCAGCTTTTGGTGCTGCTCCATGAAGATTGTGTCCACCAAGGCTGCAACCAAAAACCGACCTACTAAGAAGCGAGCTTGATTAGCTGTACCCTGTGAGGCTAGTTGTAATGAATAGCAATACCCACAATCCCGTCATTGTTCAGAACAAGCTTGTACCTTACGCTAGGACATGCATGGCACACAGAAGTGCATGAGCATATGCAATGACTTGCATGTTTGCTTTCAACAAACCGACCTGATGAAGCAGATAGGGAAGCAGTCGTACAGGCCCCATCTTGGGCCCAATCACGCCATCTATCAGAACATGCTAGGGCACGCACGCAGCATGGCACACTGCATGGACACCTGCAATGACCTTGCACGCTCATTTTCAAACAAACCCACCTGATGAGGCAAATAGGGAAGCAGTCGTACAGGCCCCAGTAATGGATGTCAGAAGGGCTCAGCCCAGCACTTGCATACGCAGCAGCAGCTGCCTCGCTAGCAGAGAAGCAGTCCCCTGATATGTTTGGGGGCGGGTACAGCGGCCCTGAACCCTCGCCACCCGATACCACGGCCACAGCTGCACAGCATGATGATGAGGTGCAGCGTGACAGGTGGACCAACGTGAGAGCAGCATTTTGTGTGCGCAAAGATATAATTGGCTTGTGCTTGTTGTGTCTGGGGGCGGGTACAGCGGCCCTGAACCCTCGCCTCCAAATACCACGGCCACAGCTGCAAAGCATGATGCCACCATGCCGTCAGTGACGTGCAGCATAAGAGGAGGATGTTGGTACATTTGAGCATCAGTGTATCCCAGGCTTGTGCTTGTTGTGTCTGGCGGAGGGTGCAGCGGGCCTGAAACCTGATTGAATGAATGAATGAGCTACGCGTTGTGTGTTCACACAACACATCCGCGTATGAGGAAGACCTCATGCGCCTCCACACCTGCTACCATCCTGAACACTTGCCACAAGACACACTTGCCACAGCTCCAGGCAAAAGCAGCAGGAGGTTCATTGCCATCTTTAGGTGTGACTGGTACGATGACGGTAGTAGTGCAAGGGTGCTGCTCACTGGCTGGCAGGAGCCTGCTGTAACTAAGGCAACTAGCTACGCAAACACCCACCTCTGCTGTTGACAATTGCGTGATGCGGCTCCGCAGGCACCAGCAGCAGGCATGCTGCACCATCAGCCAGCTTGGCACACTCCAGCTTGGTCGTCACGAGGGCCACAGCCTCTGACGCTAGCACCTCCTGTGAGTAAAAAGAACGGATTGATGCTCCAGATAAAAGCAACATCATACCTCAAGCAATGCTTGACCAGTGAGAGCAGTGACAGCCAGCCAGCACATATCCCACAAAAATGACGCTAGAACCTCCATTTGAATGACATGAGCTGAGTTCAGACGTGTTGCATGACTCAGTGCTAATGACTTGTTGTATACAAGCATAGAATACGGTGCCTGCTGACTGTGCACATGGTGGTGCCTAATTCAGAGCATCTGCACGAGGTGTGTACGTGCAATGCACAGCAGCAAACAGCACACATCAAGCCGCAGGGCAGTCCTGCACAACAAGTACTGTCAGCACTTGCTGTGTGTGCATTGAAAAGTATGCAAAACCCAGCACACAGGGCAGCTTGGTGGGCGGGCAGCTGCTGCTGCAGCACGCACCTGCAGCACTCGTGGCCTGCTGTGCAGTGCTGCTGGGTGGCGGCTGGCCTGGTACGTCATCAGGCTGGCACACATGGCCTGCAGGGGTTCAAACATATTCAAAATGTGGGTTTAGTTACTGGGTACACAACCTCTAGGTTGTGGCTGGATGCAGAGGTGTTACGTACTGGGTGCTGCATGGTGAGAGTGCAGGAAGGAAAGCTAGCAGGCACAGACAGGTGATCTGAAACATAGCTAACTGCACAGTGTTGCTGCCTGGGTGCTGCATGGGGAGGGGGAAGCAGCAAGAGGATGGGTCGCAGCTGATAAGCATTCATGTGGTGCACTGCATGCGTTGAACAGGCGGCATGTGGCAACTGCAAGCGCCAGCTGTGCTGCTGCTGCTGCTGCTGCTGCTGCTGCTGCTGCTGCTGCTATTTCACGGTGAAGGCACTCACCAGCTGTTCTCGTGTGGTGCCATACTGCTGCATGTGCCAGCGCGCCACACGGTCATACAAGTTGGGAATGACAGGCGAAGGTACCCACGCATCAACACCACTGCTGCTGCCGCTGTTCTCGGCACTGCTGGTACCATCAGCGCTGCTGCTGCTGCTGCTGCCAGCTGAGCCATCTGTGGCTCTGTTGCTGCTGCTTCTACTGTCCGGTTTCTTAGGCCTGCAGCTGCCGTCTGCCCTGGCCAGGAACTCTGCAACTGGCACAGAAGCTACTGTGTCGCCTGCGACAATGGCTACTGCTTTGCGGCCTTCATGCTCTATGGCATGCTTCGCTGCAAGTAGTGCTGCCACGGGGCCTGCACCGCCAACATCGAGGGTGCGCACTAGCATACCCTTGCGGGGTGTGAGATGCGCCTGCGCTGCACACAGCACAATTGCAGGCTTTCGAACGTGATAAAACACATCAGCATGGGATACTTTACACAAGATGAAACAATAACGTAACATGATTGTAAATGAATCATTGTTCCTGCAGGACGAACAGCACACCAGAAGCAACTGCAACAGCAACAGCACAGCCGCAGGAGTGCAGCCTGGACCTCCCAGGTGTACACCGTGCTTCACCTGCTGCGCCACAGCGTGCCCTATCATGAAGTGCTGCTCAGACATAAGGCTAGGCAGGGCGATCAGCGTGTCCAGGTCGCTGATGTTGATACAAGCGTCTTGTACTGCAAGCTGCAGTGCTTCAACCATGAGGGCTACAGCATTGCTCGGGTGCTCCTGCGCTGCTTTCCCGCTTCGTAAAGCAGTCATGCCGCAGCCTATGATGCGAGCAATGCGCTTGCTCGGATGGCAAGCCATTCTAGGGGCGATGAACGTTCGATATGGTTACCAGCCTCGTTTGCAGTCCTGTTCACGACGTGCAATTTATGACGTAATTGTGTGTATCATCCTTTGAGAAGGCAGCAGAAGCACGGGTCGCAACAGATACAAGCGAAACCCTAGGCACAGTCAGCACAAGCCAATACTGTGCTGTACCTGCAGTCCCATAGATAGTACTTCAGCTTCATGCGCGGTGTCCTCATCAAATCTTTGGCCGTGATCACATGGGCAAGCAGTATGCTGATGCTATCGCCCAGCAGCCTGACACCTGACCTGACCTGACCTGACCTGACACCCCAAGTAACAAATCTAAGAAAGCTTGCTGTACGCCTGAAGATGTAGGCCGTGTCCTCCACACTTTCTTACCCTTATATACTGCTGCTTTCCTGCTATCTGTTCGTGCTCAGTGTACGCCTGTAGGATTCCTTCTGTCTGCAACAGCAGCAGCAGCAGCAAAGCAAGTACTGTCTACAGCTGCACGCAATTGTACTCCTTGTTGATCTTGTAACCCCCATACATCTACTGAGTACTGCTATACAACATTAAGGTTGCTGCGCCCATGCATGTGGCTGGTGCCCATGCTACTTAGAAGGCAGCCGGCAGCGGGAGCCCGAGCGGTACGCGGCCAGCTAAAAGCTGTCGGACCATTCAACCGACTGATTAAACCTGTAAGTAACCGTCTAGTCTTTGCATAGGTGGAGCATCGGCATTTACTTACTGTAGAGCTGTGGTGTTGGTGAAGTTCCCGACATCAGCTTGCACTCGCATCCTTTCAGCTCAAGATTTTCTCGCGTATGCACGGTGACAATTGCTTGAACCACGGCTGCTGCTCGCAGGCCCTGCACGTCAGCAACTCACCCAGAAGTTTAGCAGCAGCAGCGCTGGCCAGCACTGCTCCCTGTATTACCACACAGCAGGTTCAGCTGCAAGCAGCTGACATGGTATTCTTAGCAGCAGTAGAACGTCTGGACGCTGCTCAGGCCATCCTGCAAGCCGTGGAGATTCCCAACTGCAGCAGCGCGGGCAAAGCTTTGCATGATCTGCATGCAGCAGCAGCCATGCAAGCTGTCGCTACAGTGGCCGTTACACAAGGCCAATCAAACCAAGCTGGCCTCCATCCGCATCACCAGCAGCCGCAGCAGCAGCAGCAGCAGCAGCAGCAGCAGCAGCAGCAGCACCTGAAAGCTGGAGGGGAACCTCAGCCAGCAGCTGTGCAAGCATACCACACACAGCTTCTAGCTGTCAATCCTGCAGAGCTGCCTCCAGCAGAGCCACCTGCTGGGAGTTTAGTGCAGCAAATGCTGCCAGCAGCTGCAGTACCAGACCTCAGCCGGGAGGCTTGCCCACACCTGTACTATACACTGCCAGAGCACTTCATGCAGCAGCAGCAGCAGCCAGATAGTGAAGCCGCACAAGTGCCATGCACCACCAGCAGCAGCAGCAGCAGCGCAGCGGCACTGCAGCAGGCTGCTGCGCTGCTGCAAGCAGGCTTGCCAGTAGCAATGCCCACAGAGACTGTGTACGGGCTTGCAGGCAATGCTCTGTCTGGCCCTGCAGTGGCATCTATCTTTGCAGCGAAGGGCAGGCCAGCAGACAACCCGCTGATTGTGCATGTCAGCGACCTAGACATGCTTGCTGCGCTGTACCCTGAAACACAGGATGCACATCCCAACCCAAGCAGCAGCATTAGTAACAGCAGTAGCGGCGGCAGCAGCAGCACGAGGTCACGCAAACTTGCTGACATCATTCCTCAGCAGTACCACCGCCTGATCGCAGCGTTCTGGCCAGGGCCCCTCACTATCTTGCTTCCTGCGAGCCCGCTGCTGCCGCAAGCAGTCACTGCAGGCCAGCTCACCGTCGCAGTGCGTATTCCAGCACATCCAGTAGCACGTGCACTCATCGCAGCAGCAGGGGTACCGCTTGCGGCACCATCAGCAAACACCAGTGGCAGGCCAAGCCCAACTAGTGCGCAGCACGTGTTGGATGATCTGGCGGGGCGGGTGCCAGCTGTCGTGGATGGCGGCGGCTGTGGTTTTGGGGTTGAGAGTACAGTGCTGGATGGGCTGCGGGTGCCGCCTGTGGTGCTGCGGCCTGGCGGGGTGACTGCAGAGCAGCTGGAAGCAGCACCTGAGATGGCAGGGTTACAGGTGGGTTCGGATGCGCTAGATATAGATGTATGTAATCGCCTTGGTGTTGTACTTTGTATGGGGATGTGGGATGGGCCTCCAGCTGAGGTGCTCTGCATGTGAGGGTGCAAGCAGAGCAGCAGTGCGCCATATGTGCTCAATGTTGCGTATACACTGTTGTAGCAGCATGTAGCTCTGGCTTGCTTGCTGTTCGCAACATGGTGTATGCTGCCTGCTCATGTAGCCTACACTGTTGACTGTGATTGTGTGTACTGCCGCAGGTATATGCAAGGGACTTCAGGGACAGTGCGCTTGAGGCAGCACCCACCACACCAGGCATGAAGTACAGGCACTACAGCCCCAGTGCACCAGTGCTACTGCTGGACCCAGCACCAGCATGGCAGCAGCAGCAGCAGGATGTCCTGCAGAAGGAGGCCCAACAGCAGCAGGGGAGCCAGCTGCTGCAGCAGCTTGTATCAGCTGCTACGCAGGAGCTGCTGCAGCGCATGCAGCAGGGGCAAGAGCTAGCAGCGGCTGGCGATGTAGCACAGCGTGTGGTGCTGCTAAGCACGTGTGGCGCTGGTACTGACAGCAATGCAAGCAGTAGTAGCACGGGCAGCTTGCAGGACGTTGTCGTGGGCTGGACGCCTGAGAGTTTGGCACTATTGCAAGCTTACAGCCAGCAGCAGCAGCAGCAGCAGTGTTGCACTGATGGTATCGCCACATCAGCTGCTGGCAGCAGCGGCGCAGGTTCGGATGGCTGCTGCAATGGCAGCAGCGCTGCTGCTGGCAGCAGCAAAGCTGAGGTGCTGGAATATGTGCTAGGCAGCTGGTGTCAGCCTGAGCTAGTTGCACAGCAGTTGTTTGGAGCGCTGCGAGCAGCAGACCAGGCGGGTGCTGACGTGATATTGGTACAAGGGCTGCCACCAGTAGGGACCGGACTAGCAGTGATGAATAGGCTGCAGAAGGCAGCAAGCAGGCGTGTGGCTGTAGAGCTCTAGCGTTGCAGTTGTTGGCACACAGCTTCCTTGACTGATGAGGGCCACATGTGTGTGTTGGTGTGGCTTGTGGCACTCGAGATTCAGCATCCACTGGCAGGTTGTGATTATGTGTCTGCACCGTGGTGTCTCACAAGACCTGCGGCTGCCAGATGCATTTTCCTCGACGACTCATTTCAATTAATCATCAACGGGATATACTGCGTTGAACAGCCAAAGAGTTGGAAGCTGTAGCTTGTTATAACCGCTGCTACAAGTACGGACTTGTTTGACTCGTCACCCATAAAAGCCCTCTTGCCCTGTAGGCATTGCATACCTTCTACATCAGCCCTGGAAAGCGCACTTCGTCTAGCAAAACGCAACAACAAGTTGCTTATTGCTTGCACCGGCTGTCGTTCGCGCCAACGTCCACAATGCATCCAAAACAGCTGCTTTGCTGTGCGTTGCTCTCAGTGTTTTTAGTTTCTAGCTGCTATGTGGAAGCTGTTATGCGGGCCTGCAGCAATGGTGCTGTGCCTTGCGGTGAGCAACTGGCTGCACCAGAGCGCAGCTGCTGCTCTGACCTGCCAAGCGGCTTCCAGCGAGCCGACGGCCTTCTTTTCAATGCAGACATTGGCATGAACCCATGCGAGAACCCTGCCTTCAACCCCTGCAGCGGCGAACCTGGACAGCAGTGTTGGTACGAGGCCTGTGGGGATGACGACAGCAGGGTTCATCAGTACGTTGATTTCAGGGCAGCATACTGTCCAAAGTACGTGAACGTACGTACTAGTAGGCGTATTGGGGGAGTACGTGGCTTTAGTACGT